>PITA01027514.1:0-20816 GCA_004023965.1 Spilogale gracilis | reverse complement strand
GGCGGCTCGCACCGCGGATTCTTGGTAAGCTGAGTGCGTACGGGGCGGCTCGCACCCTGGATTCTTGGTAAGCTGAGTGCGTACGGGGCGGCTCGCAGCCCGGATTCTTGGTAAGCTGAGTGCGTACGGGGCGGCTCGCACCGCGGATTCTTGGTAAGCTGAGTGCGTACGGGGCGGCTCGCACCGCGGATTCTTAGTAAGCTGAGTGCGTACGGGGCGGCTCGCACCCCGGATTCTTACTAAGCAGAGTGCGTACGGGGCGGCTCGCACCCCGGATTCTTAGTAAACTGAGTGCGTACGGGGCGGCTCGCACCGCGGATTCTTAGTAAGCTGAGTGCGTACGGGGCGGCTCGCACCCCGGATTCTTACTAAGCTGAGTGCGTACGGGGCGGCTCGCACCCCGGATTCTTAGTAAACTGAGTGCGTACGGGGCGGCTCGCACTGCGGATTCTTAGTAAGCTGAGTGTGTACAGGGCGGCTCGCAGCCCGGATTCTTAGTACCGTCGAAGAAACTAACCCCCACGGCAGCCTTCGTTTTTCTTTTTCAATTCGAGAAGTCAGACATTTTTAGGTAATTTTCTTCAATAAGAACTCAAACTCTAAGCCTCCTCAGCGCCGCCATGGCACCGGGGCCTGCCTGCGGGACCGACAGCCGCCTGCTGCAACGGCACGACCACATCCCTTTGCAAAGAGCAGAACGTCCCCGAGGAAGACGGGTATGCCTTTGCGTTCCCTATGTATGCTTTTTATTAAGAAAGATGAGGGAGTTACTAGTGAAATCTCCTTCCCTATTACCAAACGGTCTCCTATGCACTGTCTATGCTCAAATACAAAACAAGGTTTTCATTCTACAGAATCAGTCTTCAGGGGAGCCGTTCCTTGGGTCCTTGTCCTGGTGCACTAAGGGCACACTCTCGGGGACTTTGAATTAAACCACAAGGGGCGCCTGGGTAGCTCAGTGGGTTAAGCCTCTGCCTTTGGCTCAGGTCATGGTCTCAGGGTCCTGGGATCCAGGCCCGCGTTGGGCTCTCTGCTCAGCAGGGAGCCTGCTTCCTCCTCTCTCTCTGCCTGCCTCTCTGCCTACTTGTGATCTCTCTATCGAATAAATAAATAAAATCTTAAAAAAAATAAATAAAAGCAAGCATGAATGCCTGGGGGCCCCAGTAGCCTCATGCAGCATCATGCGCCCCCGTCCACCTGCAGGCAAGCCCAGGTGCGAGAGGCCCCGGCTCAGAGCCCCCAGCGGCACCTGCGCGTGGCACCAAGGACGGAGCCAGGGCGCCGGTTACAAAGTGCCAACCCTCCGCTGCGTCAGTGCAGGGCGAGCGCTGTGTCCTGCCGGGCACAGAAGCGACAGCACTTTTCTCTACTACGGGAGTTCAGGCAAGTCAGGGGACGAAATGAGTCAGTTTGCAAGTAAATGATTACCTAGTTCACAAACGTCCCTAAAAGCTGAGGTAGTAACTTGGCCAAAACACTTAAACGGAGGAAGATCACGTTCCTGTTCGGAACGGCGCTGTGCGCGTCCGCAGAAGGAGCACGGGGGCGCCCCGCCCCAGCCCCGAGGGCCCGAGCCCCGCACAGCGGTCACTCACATTGCGTGGTGGGCCTTGACCTGAGTGCGGCAGTTGCGTCCCCAGTAGCAATCAGGACGGGATGTGACAGCCGCTAGGAAGAGGAAACACGTCATTCGTAATGCACATAACACGCACAACACGTTCCACTCCGCGCCTTTATGGCCCAAGGGGACAAACGGCACTAGAAAGCCATGGCGTTCTGTCACGCTTTGTAACGAGTGTCCTTGGCCTGATCCAAGATTTCGGGAAAGAAAAAGAAAACCCATTTAGGAAGTAAGACTACCACAGTGGCCTACAGCTTGTTTTTGTGAATCGTGTTTTGGAAGCCCACGTCCCTGCAGACAGGCCCAGCGCCTGAGCCGACCCCGGCCTGGATGGCTGGGAAAGAGGTGCAGCCTCCACGCAGCCTGTCTACCCAGTTTTGGCCCTGCTGAGGCCGACAGGCAGTAAGAACACGGAGCCCAGCCAGACGGGATGTCCATCACATGAAGGTACGCAGAACCGAGCTGGCATGGAAGGGGCTTCCTTACCTGGCAACTCGGAAGCAGGAATGTTCTGGCGGTACTGGTAGGTCAGCTCTCGGAAGCTCCGCAGGCCACAGCAGTAACACAGCACGGTGTTCCCTGTGATTCTGTAATCTGCAAGGGACACAGCCCCACGTGGGCGTGACAGTCGGCACACAGCATCTGTACAACAGCTGGGGCCTCACGCGAAAGCGTGGAAACCTGGCCCTGATCCACATGGGGGGCAGAGACGATGGGCCAGACGTTCAGAAAACGAGAACAAAACCAACTCATTTCCGCACAGCAAAGGAATTCCACTTGGATAAAAAAATATCTTAAACATTTTAAGACACACTGGAAGGAATGAATTTTATTTTTCTTGAGTTATTTCCAAGTATGTCATGAAAACCACACAGCACACAGGGAAGGACTCATAGATCTGATGCCAACTGTAAAACACGAATCAATTACTGGAGAACACACATGCAGCACGATGACAACCCGCTGCACCTTTATACCAAGAAGACCGCAACACAGGCCCTCAAATCCAGACGGCCCAGTGCGGGCCAAGGCCTGAAACAGGCCAGGGAAGTAGGAAACAAAAAGATCTTCAATTCTGTTAATGATCCAACATGGGCCAATGCACCCAGTTTGCCTGTTCTGTATTTCCAACACCTGAAAGGCAGACGCAGGGCAGCCGGGCTCGAGAAGAGGCTGGCCTTCACACCTGAGACGCGTCCTCGGGCGGGAGAGGCGCAGCGGTGAAGCCCGGACTGTGCACAGCGCTGTGCCGCAACGCTACTACCTGCCCCGGCAGAACAGTTCCCTGGGCCTGCCGCGCGGCACGCTCGCGCAGCGGAACAGTTCCCTGGGCCTGCCGCACAGCACGCTCGCTCAGCAGCTGCAGTGCTGGTTCAGAGAGCAAAAAGGAGAAAATCCCTTAATACCGTATATTGGTGAATCGGCGAAATAAAGAGTGCTATCAGAACACTATGTAATGAGACCAAGGTACCATGCTGAGCCAACGGGTTACACAACAGCGCGTGCAGCAGGGCTGCGTGGACGAGGGCGGGGTGCACACGTGGGCAGGTGCACAGGCGTCCAAGCATCAGCACTGTGTGCTCAGCTGCTGGGACTCCCAGCGATGCTCACTTTACCCTTCCTGCCTCCCTGTCACCCCCACGTCGCTGTGAGCCGCGGGGGTGGTCCTTGAGAAGCTAACGGAGTCCAGGCTCCGTTCAGATGCCAGGTCCGGGCAACTCCAGGGCTGCTGCAGAGAACGCCTGAGACACTCGAACACATCCACAGACACAGACCACTCGTGAGCTTCCCCAACAACTTCTAAAGTCTTTCATGACAACATATGTCTTAGGGAAAAAGGTCATCTGGGGCACCCAGCTGGCTCAACAGGTTGCGTGCCTGAATCTTGGTTTCCGCTCACGTCTCAAGTCATGATCTCAGGGTTGTGGGACGGAGCCCAGCGTGGGGCTCCATGCTCAGTGGGGAGTCTTCTTGAGATTCTTTCCCTGCCTCCCTCTCCCTTCCTCTTTACTCCTCACTGCACATGTACACCCTCTCTCTGTAATAAAGAAGTAAAATCTTTTTTTTTTTTTTAAAGTCATTTGCTGATTATTTCCAGACCCCTCTCCCTCAGTGACAAAAATCCCATTTCACAGTGTACTGAGTGTCTCTGGGAGAGAGAGCAAGCCTACAGCAAGTCACCAACACCCCAAGTGAGAGGCCAACGAGGACCGTGAGGGTTGGGAACAAGCAGCCCCGGGGTCCCCACAACAAAAGGTGGAGTCCCACCTCCTCAGCTGGGCCCTGCCCATCCCCATGGCAAGAAAATCCTGCCACACTCCCTGTGGGCTCAAACCCAACTTTAAATAAAGAAAACCAACAGCTTAGCACCTTTCTGTCTGCCCCTGTCAGGCTGGGCGGAGGGGGAGGCTGTGCACAGGGAAGGCAGCTGGGCAGGAGCCGCCGGGGCTCGGCCTGGCCGGCTTTGCTGTCTTTCCAGGAGGCAAAGCCACCGCTCGCGGAGAGAGGAAAACAAGTGCCATGATGCTTACCAGAGAGTAAAAACGCTCCCCTCTGCAGAGCCACGAGACTTTCAGTCAACATGTTTTTCCACGTCAAACCCCTGGTTGCCAGGTAATTCTGTGATAAGGAGGAAGAGAAATCTGAGACACCAGCTTGGAAGAAGAGACATGAAAATGACAGGAAGCAAGCATCTCATGAAAGGCCCTCGCAGGTGGGTAGAGCCACAGGCCAGGCAACCTTGACACAGCAGGGATTTGCACCGGGCAGCCGAGGGGGAGTGCCGTGTGAGCTGGGGAGGGGTCTGCTTCCGAGACCACAGGACATCCGGACAGCCCGAGGGCCGGGCCGCCCCAGCCTGACCTGGTAACACACTCACCACTACTTCACAAGGGTTCTTGTCTGAGGTGCTTTGTCAGAGCCTCAAAAGGAGGGCTCGCTTCAGAACTCTGAACGTAGGAGTGACCACATTCTCAAATTCTACCAAGACATTCCTCGCACGGGAGTGCTGGGACCTCCAACCTTGGCCAAAGCAGCAACAGGCCCACGACCCACAAGGACGTGCAGAGGGTCTGGATCTACATCCTGCCCTTCAGACACTCAGAGCTGCTCAGCTCCTTCTGTGTGCAGCTCTAAGAAAGCACCATGTGGACATCTAATCACTGGTGCTGAGGAGCTCGCCACGCAGCTGAGAAGACCCAGGGGTCCGTGTGTGCAACACTGCACATAAATGGGATCAAGGCAGGACCGTGGCAAGGGACCGAGGAGCACATTAGATATTGAACATCTAAGAGCCAGGCCAGCTTCCTAAAACAAGGGAAGGAAAATGTCATAAAGGAGGAAGCCAGAGAGAGGCCTTGGCTTCTAGTCCCCAAACAGACCTAGAAACTCTCTGCATGGGGCAAGTAGGCCCTGGAGACAATTCCTAAAGATTCGCGGCATAATGGGCATGAAGAGAATACCTCCTTTCTGGAAAATGGGGAAACACAGAAAAACACCCACGTGGTGCACTCAGTGGCGGTACTAGGAAGAGCCATTAGGAGAGCTGCAAACCGCCAGGGCCTCTCTTGGCCTGAGCACCCCCACGCCTGTACGGGAGCCCCTTACCTTGAGGACATCCGACTCGTAGTGGTTGTTGCTCAAAACCCCGTCCAGACACCTGTCGCCCAGGTCTAGCTCTGCCAAACAGGGAGAAGCAGAGTCATCCGTCTAGATGTTCTATGAAAGCATTGCTCACTGACACTAAGATAACCAAATTTCCCTCCTTATAGAGTCCAGAAAGAATAAAACGTTCCATGATAAAATACAGTTTTAAAAAGACACCAGGCAAAATGACTTCCATTCCAGTCCCTGAAATGGACGGCTCTCGCTGTGTCCTCGGCACCTGGCCGGGCGCTGTGGAGACCACGCTGTGGCCAGCCCGGGCGTGTGGAGCGGGGCTAGTCCTTGCGCGTAAGGAAACCCTCCCGACTGAACCCGTAACCCTGTAGCTGCTGTCACTGCTTGACTCTGAGCTAGGACAGAGCGACACTTCCAAATGTCAATGCGGTCAGTCAGGAAAAGGCAGGGTCACTTGTGGTGGCCTCCCCCAACTCGGGCCACGCCACCCTGCCACCGCCCTCAAATGCACCGCGAGAACAAGCCAAGGCCAAAGCAGCTCAGCTGAGGAGGCAGCATTACCGCAGAACGGGGCCAGGCAGCCGAGGCAGCCGGCCCGGGCACAGCCCCAGTACAGATGGCAGAAGGGCTGCAGGCACACGGCACCTGGGGACAGAGCACAAGCGCCAGTCAGGCCACGTCAGTGGAGAACACAGTCAAATCCCCGTGACGTAAAGGACAGACTCGATTTCAACAGCAATCCCGGAATCGCAAATTAAAGCGTAGTATTTCACCTGTTTTACTTAAAAGTGACCCAGTACAGGGGTGCCTGGGGGGCTCGGTTGGTTGGGAGTCTGACTCTTGCTTTTGGCTCAGGTCATGATCTCAGGGTCATGAGATTGAGCTCCGAGTTAGGCTCCCTGCTCAGCGGGGAGTCTGCTTGAGATTCTCTCTGTGTCCCTCCCCTGCCTCCCCTCCACCCCACCGACTTCATGTGCACACACTCTCTTTAAAATAAATAAAGAATAGGGATGCTCAGGGGGCTCAGCTGGTTGAGCGTCTGCCTTCAGCTCAGGTCATGATCTCAGGGTCCCAGAATCCAGTCCTGCATGGGGCTCCCTGCTCAGCAGGAAGCTCACTTCTCCCTCTGCCTATCAGTGCCCCTGCTTGTGTGCCCCCTCTCTCTGACAAATACATAAATAAAATCTTTTAAAAAATAAAATAGGTATTTTTTAGAAAGTGACATTTGCGAGAAATAGTATAGGTCATGATGCGGGGACAAATATCAGATGCGGACTTCAGAAAGAGAACCACCGAACACAGAACCTTGGTGGATGGCAGGGCTAAGGGATCAACTGATGGGAAAAGGCAGTTATTCAGGATCACTGCACAGAGGCAACCGACTGCGCAGATGAGAAAACACAGCCATGTCTTCACTTTACACCAGGCCCAGGACTCAACACCGTTTTGAAACCTGAGCCTAGAAAGATCCCCAGGAGGGGCTCCATGGTGGGGAAGCTGCTTAGGTAGGCCGCGTACGTGCAGACCCTTACTCACACTGCTGCGGGGCAATGCGGGGGTCCTGCTCACGCTCTGCCCTCCGGTCGGGCATGGGCTGGAAGCAGCAGGTGCATATGGCATGGCTTCCTTGCAGGGCACACACGTAATCCTGGGCTGCAGGACAGAGAGGGTATTCAGGAGTCACACATGGGACACCGGCAAAAATAACAGGTTAGACCCCCACCTACGGGAGTGGCTGGAAAGCACACAAAAAGACTGAGCCACAAGAAAACCCGGGGAGAACTCAGACCTGTTTTCTTAAAGAGCCAAATGATAGCCTACCATCTAAAAGAAGCATTTTAAAAAACAGAATGAGGGGCACCTGGGTGGCTCAGTGGGTTAAAGCCTCTGCCTTCAGCTCAGGTCATGATCTCTGGGTCCTGGGATCAAGGCCCACATGGGGCTCTCTGCTTCGCGGGGATCCTGCTTCCTCCTCCCTCTCTGCCTATTTGTGATCTCTCTCTCTGTCAAATAAATAATTAAATCTTAAAAAAAAAAACCAACCAGAATGAAAAATAAGTGAAGAGACCGTTGAGTTCAGCGGCTGTAGCAAGATTTCAAAGCTCACGTGAAGGTTTTCTAACATTTCCTTAGGCCATGAAGCACACAGAATAAACACTAACGCGCGTTCTATATTAATTTCTGTCTTCCAACAGGTGACAGGCCTGGTGGGCTGAGTGGCTAACCCCACCCCAGGACAATCCAGAGACGCCGTCCCACCGGGACTTCCACCTGCAGTCTGAAAACGACGGCGCCCACCTAAGGAAAGGCAGAGTCGGGGGGCGAGCAGGTGCCGCACTGCCCACGGCTGTCCACAGGGCCTACGGAACCGACGGACAGCCGCTGGCATTGGGGCAGATGCCTATGAACACGGCTCTGGGTCACAATCCTGGATCAGTGGCCTTGTGACAGTCTCAAAGAAACTGGGCCCAATGGGGCCATGAACTACAGAATGACCAGGGCCAAAAATATAGATTCCACCTGTCTGCTCTGCCTTTCTTGATGGCATCTGGCCCAAGTGTCAGGCTCAGGACTGAACTCCCCAGGACCGCCCAGGAGCAGAGGTCCATGAGAGAACAAGTTAAGTCTCTGGTTTCTTAGCCCAAAACAGACTAGAAGCAACAGCTTCTGAGAGGTGGCAGGGCCATGGAGGCAGTGACAGGAGTTAGGCAGGAAGGGGAGAAGAGCCCGCAGAGATGACAACGGCATCCTGGGTGGTCACAGTAGGACGGCAGCACGGAAGGCGGCATCTCACCTGTCGTGACACTGGTGGACGTGGACGGCGCATCCCCAGGAGCGGGTGCTGCCCCTTGCTCGTTGCCGGGCCCTGGGCAGGGGAGGGGCTGCCCCGCCTGCCGCCGGTACTCGGGGCACTGTCTGCATACGATGGACGGCTGGCTGTAAGAAAAGCACACGAAGCACATGGACCCCTGGAGTGTGGAGAAGCAGAGTAAGCCCTGCTCTCACGTGGCTGCTGGTGGCCATGCCCCCAGCCCCATGACAAGACCAGATCCAGATGCCAAGCCTGGAGGCGTCTTCTCTGCTCACGGTCCCCCACCTCGCACCTCAGCTCTGCACAAGCTGCTGCCGCCCAGTGTGTGAGGGGAAAGACGGCCTGTCCCTGCTGGGCACCCAGTCTGTGCTCACCCTGGAAGAGCAGCAGTGGGAGGGCTCTCTGGTCCTCGCTACCCTCCTCCCCCTTGGCGGTTCTCCCAGAGCGTGGCCGCTCAGTCCCCATGCGGGGCAGGATGCGCTCTCGCAGGTTTGGTGCTGGGCGGGCCGTGAGCTGCGTCCAGAGGCAGCCCCAGCTCACCCAGCACACTCCGGACCTGCACCCCAGGCGCCTAAGAAACCACATTCAAATCCGAGTGCGTTTGCACCACAGCTGAATGCGGCTGTCCTCTAAGGGCATCCTGACCGGCCAGCACAGGTCCTGCCCGCCTAGCTTTCTGCTCTTCTGCTGAGTTTTCTAAAAACACAGACAGCAGAAAAGAATCCACAGGAGAAAGAAACACAGAGTCTCCCCTCATCTCAGAGAACACCTTCCTGAGCCTGCTGCCAATGGCAGGAGCTAGAGAGGGATGAAGAGGCAAGACCTTAGCAGAAAAACACCACCAGTGAGAAAACGCTCCACTTCATTTAGGAACGAAATGGCTTTCATCTGGGGTGACGCCGAGTGCAGGCAGGGTGTCCTGATGCCCCTCGACAGACCTCCCGGAGGCCATCGCTGCACCCACCAGACGGGCCTGGGACCACCACGGTCAGGCCCTCCGACCTGGCGCGCCCTCAGCTGACGGCCACGCGCACAGGTGCAACCACGCCACGCACCGGAGCATGGCTTCTCGCGTCAGAACAGCAGAAATCCCATAAAACCACACACACGGATAATCCCAGCTTCACGCGAGTACTTCTAAGCACCCCGCGTTTACTTAACAAAAAGTGTGGCTACACATATGGATGGCCAGAAGAATACATAATAGAATGTTCACACTCAAGTGATTTTTTGATTCCTTCTTTTTGCTTGACCATGACTTGCTAAATTTTACAAAAAGAAACAAAAGAGAGTTGGGAGGTTTGATTTTTGTCTTTCTAAATGCAATGGCGTCCACCCGAAGCGCAGACGGTGGACTTGTGAGTGAGGAGTCGTCACACTGGGTCTCTGGGGCGCGTCGGGCAGCCGGGCGGCCACGGCTTCTCCGCGGCACCGTCCTCACAGACCCTGCCAATGCGGCTCACCAGGCACGACTCAGGGCCCTAAGGGCGCGTGCGGGGGACAGAGAACATGTTAAATCATGACGTCATCGCCGGTGTGTCAAGCACCTGACGGGTGTGGGTCCTGGTGGTCTTCATCTTACAAGCCCTTCACTAGCCGCCCACCTTAACTCAAGGCATGCTGCATGCCAACTACATCTCAATAAAGCTGGAAATAAATACGAATAAATAACAGCAAAAAACTGTTGTGTGTATGCCTGAAGAGGGAGGGGGGCACTGGAGGAGGCACGGCGGCAAATACCCACCCCAGTCACCAGAGTGGCCAGCGCCCACCCACCCGTGCCATGCTGAAGGCAGGCACGGTCACTAGCCGACATCACCAGCAAGAAGCGAGGCCAGAGCACGTAGGAGCTGGGCTGCTCGGGGCAGAACTCCGACGCGGCCGCTCGCACTGCCTGCCCCGCTCCCTGCCCCACTCAGTGCCAGGCAGAGGCTCACCTCACGTCCGAGGATTCACTGTCCACGTCAGACAGCTCCAGCAGGTCCTCCGAACTGCCCTCCTCGTCGGAGAAAGACCTCCTGACTTTGGGCTGCAGCATGTCTTGAGTGATCTTGTTCCTGGCAGCCATGCTCCGCACATCCTCCTCGCTGCGACTCTTGTCTGGAAGGCAGAGGACACAGTTGTGCAGGCTGAGGGACCCCGGAGGGACAGCTGCCGTCTCCAGGAGCTGGGCAGGCCCCCCACTTGCCTGGGTGCTGGAGAAGGTAGGCCTCCACCAGGTTGTTGAGGATGTGGTTTTTACAGATCCTCTCGACCGGACAGCGGCAGGTGGGGCACAAGGCGGAGCGCTCCATCCAGCCGGAGTAGCAGGCCGCACAGAAGGTGTGCATGCACGGCTGCAGGCTGAGGGCACAAGGACAGGTCTTCAGACACCCGTGCACAGCACTCGCGGCCGCGGCAGCCCCCAGACACCAGGGCACACGGGGCGCGGCCCGCCTGGAGCACGAGAAGCAGGGACCCCAGCGCACACTGCCTCTTTCCAGTGTCGAGGACGTGGCCTCGCTCAAGCTGCAGGTTCGTTCCCAAACAGAAAACTGAGTGGACTACCCCCCCCCCCAGAGTTCACTTGACTTGGCAGAGCCCAGAACCCATGCTCCCCGGGTGCTACACCCACCTGCACCTGGGGCCCACCGCTGGCAGTGCATGCATGCTCAGCTATTGGACTGCGAAGGCCACCCCCCACACAACCCACGGGAGAACCGCTCCCCCGCGAGAACGGTGTTCAACCTCAACTACTTCCATGTGTTCCTTGTGAATTAAAAGAAAGCACAAGTGACCATCTGTGCTCCAGCAGGGTTGGAGAGCACGCTGTGTCTCCAGGGGTATGAGGAATAGGGACACCATGGGTGGAAAAGGCTTGCATTTCCGTGGAAATCCCGAGGGCTTTCCCTCCTAAGTTCCCGCACAGAAGCAAGGAGGGGTCTCTCCCTAAGCCGTTCCTGGGATCCTCATTCCGGGGCGTTCCCTCTGTGTTATCTATGACATTCCCTTAGAGCTCCGTCCAGTCCTCCTGTTCTGTGTCTGTGGAGTACCAGGCTGCTGGGGTCACCCGGGACCTGTGTCCACCGAGGCCATTACCGCAGCGGCCTCCTGGGCTCTTCCATGGCCTCGGTTACGGGCACCGGGCTCTGGGCGGGTTGGCCACACAAGTCGAATGACAACAGTAATGTCCGCAACGTGGAACCCGCCGGGAGCTGGAGGCGTGCACCCGCGGCCGCTGCTCCCCGGCTGTGATGGTCCCGCGAGCGTTGTCGGCAGCATGGGCGTGCGCACCTCACACAGTCGTGTAGCAGGTCCTGGCAGATGATGCATGTGAGCGTCTCCTCCATCTTGTCCGGTTTCACGGCCTCGGACCTGACATTCCCCAGGGCAGTGTGGGGGTCTCTACACGCGTCTGCCACCAACGATGGCAGGGTCAGGGCAGGCTCCCCATCTGCAAGAGAAAGGGGTGCGTTCTGACCACCACAGCCCAGGGAGGAAGCAGCAGACGCCGGCTCGTCTGGATTGATGAGCACCTCGGCCTACAGACGGAAGACACAGCTCTCGCCAATGTCCGTACTTCACAGGGTGTCTTGAAGAAGGCTGAAGAGCAGCCTCGCATCCCAGGACACTTAAGGTGTGTAAGAACAGTCACGGACATAAAAAGGGGCACTAGGGGCACACAGGGACAGGCGCCCTGCTGCACGACATCTAAACAAACACCGTGACTTGCATCCACCCTGGGAAGGACGCTCGCCGATTGTTACCAGGGGCTGAGCATCGTCTTCTCTTTTCTTCTGCTGGTGTTCTATAGTGCTCACGTGTTGCTAACCACAGATTAATTTCTATTTTTAATTAAATACTGGCACACAAGTCAAATACTTAAGAAGAAAACAAAGGCAGCAGCCCTCTGCTGTGGTTGAACCTTCTCCGAGTTAATGACTTTCGTATTTTTAGCTACTCCTGCTGGTATGGACCTCCGTGTTTCTGAACTATAATGCTTTGCTTTGGTTAGATTTCCTTTTTTTTAGATTTATTTATTTGAGAGAGAGAGACACACACACAGTGAGAGAGGGAACAGAAGCAGGGGGAGTGACAGAGGGAGACGCATGCTTCCCACTGAGCGGGGAGACTAATGTGGGGCTTGAACCCAAGACCCTGGGATTTGACCTGAGCCGAAGGCAGATGCTTAATGAGTGAGCCCCCCAGGCGCCCCTAGGTTTATCGATTTTAGACACCATCTCCTGACATCTACAAAGTAGAGAAGGATTCTGCCCCCGAACCTATTTGCAGTGTTAGTATAATACGATTGCTGGTTCAGTATATTCTATTTACCTAATGCTTAGGTAAATATTCACTATTGAGCCAAATAGTACACTATTCATTAAGGAAACAGAATTAAGTTTTCTTCCTTATACAATTTCTCATTTTTACTTATTTTTAAAAAATTTTATTTGAGAGAGAGAGAGGGGGGAAGAGACAGGGGGTGGGGGGGAGGCATTGAGAGGAGAAGCAGGCTCCCCGCTGAGCAAGGAGCCTGACTGGGACTATATCCTAGGACCCTGGCATCTTGATCTGAGCCAAAGGCAGACGCTTCACCAACTAGGCCCCTAAGACATCCCAATATGGCCTCATTTCTTTACACTTGCTTATTATTTTATGTGCTGTGGCTGACTTTTCCACACCCTCCCCAAGCCAATCAACTCATTTCTCTATCCCAAGGCCCTCCCCTCCAGAGCCTCCTGGTCTCACTGCTCCAATCCTCAGGCTGTCTCAGGCCCACAGCGCTGCCACTGTCCCACTACACATTCCCAGATATTTTTTAGTCTTTTTAACTTTGCCTTTTTAAGTGCTGATTTTTCTCTATATCACTTTTATGAGAAGGTTAAAACTATCACTTAAAGGCAACATATTGGGGTTTTTTTAAGTTTACTTACTGTTGAGTAAGCTGCATACCCACCATGGGGCTGGAAGGCATGACGCCAGGATAAGAGTCACAGGCCCCTCCAACCACGCCAGCCAGGCTCCCCCAAAGACAACATATTCTTAAAACATGACTGCCCAGTCAGGATGGAAGCACAACTCAGAAAGCACTGCTTCCAGACCATGAGCATGACCTGACAGTGAACACGCTTCAATCCTGATGATGTCAAAAGGAAAGAAAAGGCTCAGACTTCCATTCCAAAAAAGCTGAGGCACCACAGACATGTGCCTGAGACAGAGCCTCATACATCTGCGGAAGGGGATGCCCCGTCGGGAGTCCCGCTGCAGCCCCAGGCACTCCCACAAGGGCCAGAGACATACAGAACCCGAGACTCTGACCTCCTTTCATTCTCTTCCTGAGAGGCTCCAAATCCTCTTGATCCTGGGGTTCTGGCAGAGAGAAGGAAGCTCCCTCTCTGTCCGGGAGAGCTGAAGGAAACGTGGGGATTTCATCGCTGGCCACAGACGGCCCACACTCTTCTGGGGAAACGCCTGCATCTGCAGAGCCTGTGAGGAGACCAATAAGAGAGGTTCTGACTCATCTGCCCTGTAAGGACAGAGCACGGCCGGTCAAGCATCACAGTCCAGTCGGGTCCAGGGAACCCAAGATGCCACATTCTCAGTAACACGCACGCACACTACAAACACTCAAGTACACTCCCTGAGTGCGTGTGTGCCCACTGCTACGCTGGGTGGAGCTGGAGCAGCACATTCACAGGGAAAGAAATGCAGACATGCTCGTGGCCGGGATCGGCCCTGGAACGTTTAGTCTAACACGGGGCCAAAGCACGTGCTACTGCCGGACACTCAGCAGGCTCTAACGGATGTCAGCACAGAGTACACACACCGTCCTCCCCGGAGAGGGCCAGGCTGCAGCACGCGAGTGCCAGACAGATGAGGGGGATGGCGAGGTGACAGAGGAAAGGAGCAGGCCTAGCTCACAGGGAGGGCACTGAGCTGCGTAAGCAAGAAGGCTGCGGCACTGATTTGAATGAGCCCAGGGGAAAAGTAAGGAGACTTCCTACTAAGCTCTCTCTGAATCAAAGCCTAGTTTATGATACCATACTACAACATACGTGGAGTCTCTGCCCTTTGGCCGCCAAAGGAAAAAGGTTAGAATCGTTTGGGGAGCAAATGAGCTTATAAACCGAGGGAGGACAAGAGGCAGCTTCAGGGGCCGGCTCCAGGCTCTGGTTCTCACTGCCACTGTGGGAGGGCCTCCCGAGCTCAGTTCGAGCTTCCCACTCCAGAAGAGAGAACATGCGGACGGCACCTCTCCCAGACGCACGGTGAGGGTTACCGGAGAACTTGGAAAACCACGCGGCACCCAGCCTCCCGCTCAGCAGGCTGCTTATCTCATCAGTATGTGTGCACGTAGACAGATAAACAGAAACATCCCCCCACTTCACACAACTGGAGCTAAGCTGTCCATCCCAACAATTTGCTTACGGCTAAATTTTTCGTTTAGGATTTTCTAATTGCACAATATATAAATGCATTGGCCTTTTAGGGTAAAGTTAACGACTGCATGTGTACACACACACACACCCCTCGTCTCCTCTGCCCACTCACCATCACTGGACACTTAGGTTGTCTCCGGGCCGCAGGAGCAAGGGCGGTGCGGGCAGCGCCTGGGGCGGTGACTGCTTCCTCTGGATGTACTCCCAGAAGTGAGACTACTGGCTGAACAGCTGTTCTGTTTCTAACTGTCTTAGGAACTTCCGTATGGTTCTCCAGAGAGGCTACGGCAGTCTGCATTCCCACCACCAGTGCAGTAGGGTTCCCCGTGCTCCTCATCCTCACCAACACCTGTCATCCCTTGTCTCTTTGATGCTGGCCATTCTAACAGGTGTGAGGTGATACCTCACTGTGGTTTTCTTTAATGAAGTTAGAACACTATCAAAAAGAAACCA
This sequence comes from Spilogale gracilis, assembly GCA_004023965.1. Lineage (NCBI taxonomy): Eukaryota > Metazoa > Chordata > Mammalia > Carnivora > Mephitidae > Spilogale > Spilogale gracilis. The sequence continues at coordinate 5,890 of PITA01027514.1, read as the reverse complement.
TCAAATCCTAACCAGTCATATTAGACACTGTGCTACGTATATGGATGGGATAGAAAAAACTTCCACTGGTGAAGTAGGCTTTCGTTATAGGTCAGAGCTGTTTGACGCTTCAATTCTGAAACTCTATGACAACAACCAGGGAACACACGGCTTGGGACTAGAGACAAAGCATGTGTTCATATAGGCAGACAGCTGGAGAGTAACGCTCACTCCAGAACGCACAGAAACTTCCATCTTGTCTGTGCTCGTACTCGACGCTCTCTGGGGCCACACTCAAGGTCACTGAATGTCACTTCTACTCCTCCTGGGGCTGCCAGTGCACGGGGGAGCCCTCAGGCGGGTGGAAGCAGCGGCGGGACAGCCCATATGCCCCGTGTCACGCCTCTGCAGTTTCAGGAACCCAGATGATACTGTAAAGGGCATGAGAGCCTCCAGAACCTCAAGAAGTTGAGCCGTCTGGGTAATTTTTCAGTATCTGGCATGTTTTCATCTGGGTAACCACCTTTTCTTTTAGTCAGAAGTTTGAGGTCATGATGCTGAAACAGAGGTGAGGCAAAGGCCTCTGAGAAACCGGGACTACAGCTCAGCAGGACCAGCAGAGGCGCTGGGGGGCCCCGGGCTCACCGCCCTGGGCTGCTGCTGTCTTCTCTTGGTGGTGGTGGGCAGGACTCAGACACAGTGCTCACTACCCACAGGCTCTTCTGTAACTATGCATGCCTAGTAAGTACCTACGGCGTCCTTTCAAGGATGCCCTGAGAAGTCACCATAAACCGTCAGGATGTTGTCTCCTCACAGGGTGCCACAGACCTGGCGGAGTGGATCGTGCTGCATGGAGCGCGCTGCTGAGGAGCAGGTGGGCAGAGGAGGCTCTGGGTAAGGGAGGCGGCGGGTGCTACAAGTCTTAGGAGACCACAGGACAGATGGGACTGCCTATGTTAAAAAGAGCAATAGTTTATCAAGTAAAACCAAGTTTGCAAAAATGCAAACAGGTTCGAATAGTGTGGGAGAAAGAAGGCTTCCGGTTGCAGGAAGCACAGGGAGTCCCTGTGTGTACTGCCTCTCCCTCCCCTAATTCCGCAAAAAGAAGGACTACCGTGGGGCAGACAGCCAGGATGGCCAAGGAGATGGAGGGTCCTCCGGGAACACTTCCTTTGCTGCTGCTCAGCCCGCAACAGCACTCTTTACAAAGGCTTTGCCGGCTCCTGCCTCTGAATGTGGCTGAGGCAGCTAGAGCTCTGGCGGCTTCTGCGCAAGCACAAGATGAAAGAAGACAAAGAGGCAGTGTGCAAGGCACAGAAAGTGCCCGGCGACCCCGTGAGCTGCTGAGCCAGGGCGCTGCACGTCTCCACACTCTGCTCTGGGAGCCATGTTTTCCACTATTCACAGCCAGACACACGCTCACGGAGATTTAGGAGGGTCTCCATGCACTACAATGTGAAGAGCAAGACGGAGGGGTGCCTGGGGAACGCAGTCGCTTAATCATCTGCTTTCGGCTCAAGTCCTGGGATCGAGCCCCATGTCAGGCTCCCTGCTCAGTGGGGACTCCTCTGCCCCCACCCCCCCAAAGGCTTATAATCACTTGCTCTCTTTCAAATAAATAAAATCTTAAAAAAAAAAAATGAGACAAGAGGCATTCTAGGGATAGATAAATGAGAGTTCCCAAAACTAGGTGAAAAGGGCTTACTTCACTGAAGCACGTCAGTTGTTTTTTTTTTTTTAAAGATTTTATTTATTGACAGACAGAGAGATCACAAGTAGGCAGAGAGGCAGGCAGAGAGAGAGGAGGAAGCAGGCTCCCCGCTGAGCAGAGAGCCCGCTGAGGGCCTCAATCCCAGGACCCTGAGATCATGACCTGAGCCGAAGGCAGAGGCTTAACCCACTGAGCCACCCAGGTGCCCCATCAAACAGTTTAATAAACAGGGTAGGGGCCCCTGGGTGGCTCAGTTGGTTAAGCGACTGCCTTCGGCTCAGGTCATGATCCTGGAGACCCGGGATCGAGTCCCACATCGGGCTCCCTGCTCAGCGGGAAGCCTGCTTCTCCCTCTCTCACTCCCCCTGCTTGTGTTCCCTCTCTGGCTGTGTTTCTCTCTGTCAAATAAATAAAATCTTTAAAACAAAAAATAAAAAAACAGGGTAAAACACCATTATCCTAGGTACTGTAAAAATGTCAATTTTCCCCAATCAAAAAAAATCTCAAAAAGACTTTTTTTTTTTTAACTTAAAAAGATAATCCTCTACAGAATCTGGAAGAAAAATACAGAAGAAAGGGCGCCTGGGTGGCTCAGTTGTTAAGTGTCTGCCTTTAGCTCAGGTCAGGATCCCAGAGTCTCAGGTATCAAGTTCCGCACCGGGGTCCCTACTTAGTGAAGAATCTGCTTCTTCCTCTCTTCCTCCCCCGCTTGTGCTTGTTCTATCTCTCTCTGTCAAATAAATAAAATCTTTAAAAAAATTTAACATGTATAGTTAATGGGAATGATCCAGTTCACAAAATATATATGTGTGAATGTTCTACCCCCTAACAATATCTACCAAGCAACGTTCGAGTCACACAGTACCTAGGGTGTCTGAATCTTCTCTAGTGATCACAGAGGAAGGTAAAGAATTGATGCCATAGGGACCAGTACATGTAAAAAACTGTTGCTTTGGGCGCCTGGGTGGCTCAGTTGGTTAAGCGACTGCCTTCGGCTCGGGTCATGATCCCGGAGACCCGGGATCAAGTCCCACATCGGGCTCCCTGTTCAGCGGGAAGCCTGCTTCTCCCTCTCTCACTCCCCCTGCTTGTGTTCCCTCTCTGGCTGTGTTTCTCTCTGTCAAATAAATAATAAAAAAATCTTTAAAAAAAAAACAAAACTGCTTTTTTTTTTTTTTAAATCATTTATTTTTTTTAAGGTTTTATTTATTTGACAGAGAGAGAGATCACAAGTAGGCAGAGAGGCCGGCAGAGAGAGGAGAAAGCAGGCTCCCCGCTGAGCAGAGAGCCCGATGCGGGCCTCAATCCCAGGACCTGAGATCACGACGTGAGCCGAAGGCAGAGGCTTTAACCCACTGAGCCACCCAGGAGTCCGTAAAACTAGTTTTAAATTATATGTTACTCCAGGGGCACCCAAGTGGCTCAGTGAAGCATCTGCCTTCAGCTCAGGTCACAGTCCGGGAGTCCTGGGATTGAGCCCTGAGTCAGGCAACCTGCTCAGTGGGGTGTCTGATTCTCCCTCTGCCTCTCCCTCTGGCTTGTGTGTTTATGTACACACACTCTCTCTCTCAAATAAACTAAATCTTTAAAAAATAAATAGCGGGGGGTCGTAGGGGGTAGGGAGAGAAAAAATGAAACAAGATGGGACTGGGGAAGGAGATAATCTGGAAGAGATTCTAAAGCTCAGGAAACAAACTGAGGGTTGCTGGGGGTGGGGTGGGGGAGGGATAGGGTGGCTGGGTTATGGAAAAAAATAATAACAAAAATTTAAAAAAGGATGCCTGGGTGGCTCAGTGGGTTAAAGCCTCTGCCTTCGGCTCAGGTTATGATCTCAGGGTCCTGGGATCGAGGCCCGCGTCGGGCTCTCTGCTCAGCAGGGAGGCTGCTTCCTCCTCTCTCTCTGCCTGCCTCTCTGCCTCCTTGTGATCTCTCTCTCTCTGTCAAATAAATAAATAAAATCTTTTAAAATTTTTTTCAAAAATAAAAAATAAAAATAAAAATAAAAATAAATTACACGTTATTGTGGGTGAGTCTTGGAACATTATGCTCGGTGAAAGCAGCAGACACAAAAGGCCCAGAGTACGTGATTCCACTTGTATGAAATGCCCAGAAGAGGCAAGTCCACTGAGGCAGAAAGCAGATTAGCAGTTGCTGGGGGAGGGGCCATGCAGTGACTGCTGGGGGGTGTGGGGTCTCCGTCTAGGGTGATGAAAATGTTCTGGAATCACAGCGTGGTGTGGACGCACAACACTATGAATACAGTCAGAACCACAGCCGTGTACCCTTCAGCTCGGGGACGGTCAGGGTACGTGACTTACATCCCAACCGAACAAGAAATGCCGCGGTGACACGGCCTCTGCCCTGCAGCCCCGCTGTCGCACAGTAACCTGCCCAACGCCCGGCACCACCTCCGGCTCCCGCAGGGCTGACCTGTCCCCACAGTCACACGGGTCGGAATCAGTGACCAAAAAGCCATGCAGCTAGCACCCCGAGACTTCCGTCTCACCAGAGCTGGAGGAAGGTGCTTGCCCCGCAGGGGTGGGCTCCATGGAAGAGGTAGAAGCCGTGCGGAAGAGGTCCGATGTCGATGTCGATGGCTGTGGTTCCTCAAAGCACACCTGAGTGGTGGGCGATGACGGCAGGACCGGGGGGTCGTCACCTTGCCCTGCACCTGAGGTATCTTTGGTCACGTGGAACACATTCTCTTTATTAGCTTCTGCGAGCACAAAAGGGACAGAAGGAGCATAGCGCCAGGGTTCAGGTGGAGCACCTCGACTTTGGGCCAGACATTCCATCAGATGAAAAGGCTTTCCTAGTAAGAATTAACAGCACTTACTACGCACCCGCTCTGATACGGTCTCACTTACCAAAGGGGTCTTGTGCGAGGCCTTGCTTCTCATTTAAAGATTCATAGAGGTATGCCACATCTAAAAGGAAATTAACCAAATCAGACAAGAGTCCCCAGGCACCAGCAGGAGCTCACTTCCCCCTTCTGTTCCTTTCTGTCACTTCAATCCCTTTGTCCTTACTATGTTGACTTACCAGTTAGTAACGACATTAAATAGTTTAAGGGATTTCAAAACAAATGACCCAAAATATCTTCACCAACTTCAAAATAAGTAAGCCTCAGGAAAAACGGTCTGGAGCCAGGAGGCCGACTAGGGGAGGCAAAACGATGAGCAGGTGATCAATCTGTGCTTTGCTTGTCATTTCGACCTACCAGCAAGAGCAGACACAGACCCTGCCACGTGGCCAGGGCGGCGTGGACTATGCTGAAGACAACCTGAGAGTATCCACCTCCTTGCTCCAGCCTGGGGGTAACCTTTGAAAGACTTCCCCTCAACTCTCCTTGGCCTGTATCATTCCTCCCCTAAACGCAGCTACTCAGAGCTGGAAAAGCCTGAGTGAGATCCAGCCAGACATCTGCTGCCTCCAACAAGGTCTTCAAAAGCAGAGCGAGCTCCAGCTCCCGCTCCTACTCTAGGTCTTACTCCCCAGGACACAGGCTTCATCTGGTATGTCACCCAGCCCATCCCTGTTCACCTCCCCTGGCCCAGCTGAGATGCACGGCTCGTGGCCGTGGTGGGATTTCTGAAGCATGATGGGACTCCGACTGCAAGGTCGTACTCCCATTCTTCAACAGACATGACTCACACCCAGAATCTCCATCAACAACGAAGAAAATGTAGCTAACACTAACATTTCCAAGGGAAATAGCTGCGTCAGCAGACTTCCTTTCAACGACGCTTCCCAGCGGTGGCAGGACCTCCCTGCCACGAGCCACCCGTGTGTCCACCCTGTGCACTCCCTCTTACTGTGTTCTGGCTCATTCTTCCTGTACACCAAGTAGATGACATCCCCCGTCTGCAAAGGGCAAGTCTGCTTCTTAACAACCTTCAGCTTGTTAAGTACTGTTCCATTGGTGCTGTGGAGACAACAAAACTGCAGTTTATCCTACTTAAAATAAGTTGGGAGTCAACATTTTCTTTCTCTACCACCACTAGGAAAACAAGTCATTGTCATTGCTTTGAAAATGATAAAACGCTCCTAGGAACGAGGTAAAGATTTAAGGAGCCGTGTGTGTGTGTGTGTGTGTGTGTGTGTGTGTGTGTGTGTGTGTGTTTATATATATATGCAAGAACTGCACTGCAATTCTCCGAAGAAAAAGCTTGCCTGTCGCCCCCCTTACTGACAGTCAGA
>PITA01027513.1:0-20827 GCA_004023965.1 Spilogale gracilis | reverse complement strand
TGCCTCCATCAGAAAGGATGAATACCCAACTTTTGTAGCAACATGGACTGGACTGGAAGAGATTATGCTGAGTGAAATAAGCCAAGAAGAGAAAGTCAAGTATCGCATGGTCTCACTTACTTGCGGTGCATGAGGGGCAAACTGGAGGACAGTGGCAGAAGGAAAGCAAATGGGAACTAGGGTCATCTAGGGAGGGAAATGAAACAACAGAGACTTTGAACACAGAAACAAACTGAGGGACTTGGAGGGAGGGGGGTGGAGGGATGGGAGAGCCTGGTGGTGGGTACTGGGGACACCTAAAGCGGGGAGCACTGGGTGTGGGGAATGGGGAATGAATCTTGAAACACTGGAAAAAAAAATTGTAGTAACAATAAAAAACAAACAAACAAACAAACAAAAAACATTATTTTACCAAGATCAAATGGGATTTATTCTCAGGGTGCAAGGGTGGCACAATATTTTCAAATCAATCAATGTGATACACCACATTAATAAAAGAAGAGATAAGAACCATATGATCATTTCAATAAATATAAAAAAAACATTAGAGAATTTACTACATTCATGATAAAAACCCTTAACAAATAGGGTTAGAGGGACTTACCTCAAAATAATAAAGACCATGTATGAAAAACCCACAGCTAATATCATCTTCAATGGGGAAAAACAGAGATTTTTCTCTCTGATCAGGAAGAAGATAGGGATGTCCACTCTCACCACTGTTACTTAACTTAGTACTAGAAGCCTAGCCTTAGTAATCAAACAACAAAAAGAAATAAAAGGCATCCAAATTGGCAAGGAAGAAGTAAAACTTTCACTAATTTCAAATGACACGATAATCTATATAGAAAACTGAAACGGGATTCCCCCCCAAAATTGCTAGAACTGATACACAGATTCAGTAAAGTCATAGGATACAAAATCAACACACAGAATCTGTTGCATTTCCATACACCAGTAATGAAGCAGCAGAAAGAGAAATTAAGGAGTCAGTCCGTTTACAATTCCACCAAAACCCATAAGATGCGTAGGAGTAAATCTAACCAAAGAGGTGAAAGACCGTACCTTAAAAACTATAAAACACTGATGAAAGAAATTGAAGATGACACAACGAAATGTAAAGGCATTCTGTACTCATGGATTCGAAGGACAAATATTATTAAAATGATTATATTATCCAAAACAATCTACACAGTTAATGCAACACTTATCAAAGTACTGACAGCATTTTTCACAGAGCTAGAATAAACAATCCTAAAATTGGTATGGAAGCACAAAAAACAAAAACAAAAACTAACTCTGAATAGCTCAAGCAAACTTGAAAAAGCAAAGCAAAACTAGAGACATCACAATTCTGGAATTTATGTTATATTAAATATAAAACTGTAGTGATCTAAACAGTATAATATCACCACAAAAATAGACACATAGGTCAATAGGATAGAATCAAAAACTCAGAAATGAACCCAGAGTTATATGGTCAGTTTTCCACAAGTAGGAAAGTAAATCCAGTGGGGAAAAATACAGTCTCCTCAACAAATGGTTTTGGAAAACTGGGCAACTATATGCAAAAGAAAAACTGGGCCACTTCTTTCACCATAATACAAAAATAAATACAAAATTGATTAAAGACTTAAATGTGACCCTTGAAACTGTAAAAGTCCTAGAAGAGAATACAGGTAGTAACCTATTTGACATCAGTGATCTACTACTTTTAGTAGTTCCTGAGGCAAGGGAAACAATAATAATGTATTAGGACCACATCAAAATAAAAAGCTCTGCACAGCAAAGTAAACAATCAACAAAACTGAAAGGCAACCTATGTGTGGGAGATGCTTACAAATGACATATCCGATGAAGGGTTAGTATCCAAAATATATAAAAAATTTATAAAACTCAACACCTCCAAAATTCGGGCACTTGGGTGGCTCAGTTGTTAAGCATCTGCCTTCAGCTCAGGTCATGTTCCTGGAGTCCCGGATTAAGCCCCGTATTGGGCTCCCTGATTGGCAGGAAGCCTGCTTCTCCCTCTCTCATCCCCCCTGCTTGTGTTCCCTCTCTAGCTGTGTTTCTCTCTGTCAAATAACATCTTAAAAAAAAAAAAACCCAAAATGAATAATCCAATTAAAAAGTGGGCAAAAGACATGAACAGACATTTCTCCAAAGAAGACATAAAAATGACTATGAGACACATGAGTAGATGCTCAACATCACTGATCTTCAGGGAAATGCAAATCAAAACTACAATGAGATGTCATGTCACAACTGTCAGTATAGCTAAAATCAACAACACAAGAAACAGCAGGTGTTGGCGAGTATGTAGAAAAAGCAGAACACTCTTGCACTGTTAGGAATGCAAACTGGTGCAGCCACTGTGGAAAACAGTATGGAGGTTCCTCAAAAAGTTAGAAGTAGAAATATTCTTTGATCCAGTGATCAAAGTATTAGGTATTTACCCAAAGAATATAAATATACTAATTTTAAGTGATACATACACCCTGATGTTTATGCCAGCATTACCTACAATAGCCAAATTATGGGAACAGCCCAATTGTCCTTTGGCTGACAAATGGATAAAGATAAAGTGGTATATATATTTACTATCAAATATTACTTAGCCATAAAAAATTAATATTTCCTTTTGAAATGACATGGGTCTAGCTAGAGTGTTATGCTAAGCAAAATAAATCAAAGAAAGGCAAATACCATATGATTTCACTCCTGTGGAATTTAAGAAACAATAAAAAAGAGCAAGGAGGAGAGAGAAGAAAACCAAGAAACAGACTGTTAAGTATAGAGAACAAAGTGATGGTTACCAGAGGTGAGGGAGTGGCGTGATGGGTTAAGTAGGTGATGGGGATTAAGAAGTGAACTTGTGATGAGCCCTGGATGATGTATGGAAGTGTTTAATCACTATATTGTACATCTGAAACTAATATTACACTCTATATTAACTAACTGGAATTTAAATAAAAGCCTAAAAAAAGATGACATAAAAAAAAATAAAATCCATCAGCAAGCACATGGGAAAGGAAGTAGAATTACCATAAAGTTCTTAAACAGTTGCACCTGGAAATAATGGTGTCAGAAGCATCTGTAACAATTTTCAAGCTCAAGATTTGAATTGTAGGAGAGGTTTTTGCCTAGGGTGCATTATGTACTTATCCCTTGGCTTGCCCAGTGAGGGTGTGGAGTAATGTTATAAATGGATGTGCATGTCCAGAAATAAGTGACTCTTCTTTACTGAAAATAAAATAAAAATTGGCTTTACCAAAAATTGCAAATCTGCAAGTTTTTCATAACATCTAGCTTACTCAAAGAAGTATAGCACCAGGCTTCCTTCAGGTATGTGTGTATTTTTTAATTATTTTAAAAATAAAAAGGAGAGCAATTTTCTTGAAGTTTTAATTTAGAACAAAATACAGAAGAGTGATCTTTATTACTATAGGTCTGTAACATCATCGTGATTGTGTACTAAGAACATCTGTATGCTCTTCATAGGTGAGCATTAATAGAATTGAAACATGGATGAAATGAGGGCTGTGTTTTCACAGAGCTCCTGATAAGTAGGATTATAAGTATCTACTGAGCTAAGAATCCAATTATCCTAGTTTCTAAACCCATGCTCTTTTTCAGTTGAAATATTGAGACTACATTTGATTTCCAATTTCCATTATAATGTGTCAGGTAGAACACTTGTAGTTTTTTGCAAGCCATAAATGCAGTAGACAGGCCATGTGAGGATAATACAAAGTGGAAACTTGGATCATTTTACTCTTGGAGTATTTTTTTGGTTTCATATTTGCAGAATTATTTCCATCCTCTTTTAACTTGAAGCCCTTTCAAAACAAGTATTATCCCAATTCCATCAGTAATTAAAGAAAACTATTCTTTTATTGCATAGTATAAGATAAAACACTTGTTTTTATATTAGAAATAATGTAAGTTATGACTTTATATGACTAAATGTTACATTATACATTTCCTTTTAATACAGTCTTCAATTATATTTTTCTCTCTAAGTTAGACACATTTGGTTGTTTTCACAAAAACCCTTCTTCCTCTTCCTTATTTGCTAACAGATCTCAAATAGAGTTTCTACAATAAAGTTCCCAGCCCAAGGGAAAGAGTTATTTTGGGTTTGTTTCTATAATGACATGCCTATTCTCACTTTTCTGACGATTGTTCTTGGGTTAGGCATATGGCATAATTCTGGCCAAAGACTCTTAGGGGATATCTGTTTAAGGCTTATGGGCAGCATTTTTTTTTTCCCCTGGTAAGAGACAGGGGATTAAGAACTCTGCCTTATTTGTGGGTGGTGTCCTGTTAAGATTGTAATACTTTGGCTGCTACACTCTATTGAGGCCATGAGAATAAGCCAGGAAACACTCAGAGAACTGCCCATTGCTAGTTACCTTGAAATACATGAAACAAATATCAGAGAAAGTGTTCTGTTAGCTGCAGTCAAAAATAATTATAACTGATGCACTAGAGATATATATATTTGGTTTGTTTTCCATTTAGCAAATGATTAATATAGTTTATCTTAAATTATATAAAGAAAAGTACATTTTGTTGGCAAACATTCACAGGTTATTTATATAGTGCCCCATGTTATGTGAATTAAATAAGAGACTTAAAATAGAGTGAAATGTATCTTGGCTTACTTCATCAAAAAATGGAACAAATGATGAGAATTGGTCAGTGTGTTATAATTTTTATTGTATTTGTTGAAGTAAAGGGATTTTAGGTTGGTGTTTGCAATAACTTACTAACAAAGTACATATTGGAGGATGTCTTTAACTTCAAATAAATTTTTTAAAAATCTTGTATATTCACTGCTTGAATCACAGGTTTAAAATTTCCATTGGTTTTGACATTTTAGAAACATTGCCTCAAGTCTGGTGCCTTTTGAAATTACTTTGGTCCCTATAGTAAACTGCATTTTAATTCAGCCCTACCAAACTAACTATTCAGCTTGATGAATGAAAAAAATTCCTTGGTCCCAAGTTCAGTTTTGGGTCCATTTTGTCTCATTTGCAATAAGTCTGGAGCAGATTGATACAAATCTTAAGTGCAGAAGTCTTCTTTAAACTCAGGTTATCTGACCACTAAGTCTATATTCTCTACCCCATACTACCAGTTTCAGACTTCTTGCTGTTTATGTTCTGTTTCTGATTTCAAATAATTGCCTTCCAGCTCGAAATCCTGCCTTTCTTTTGTATGTGTCCTCACCACACCACCACCACTACTGCTATCCAAATGCCTGCCCATCTCTTCTATTCCTGTTTTGTTTAGTGTCTGTACAGGTCATCTGTTCAATTTATCACCTACATTTTGTTTTCTTGTTTTGAAATTTGAGTATTATATTGCTTTATTTGAATGTGCTTCCTGGAATGATCTGCTGACATGCTCTGTGGTATCTTTCCCATTGTATATGGTTCAAATTTTGATTCCTGTATATTCCTATTGCCTGTATTTTAGTTTCCAAACTTTGATTCAATATTAGATAAAGTAAACTCATTGTAAGCTATTATATTAATATGTCTGCTTGATCACCATTCCCCATAAAATCCTATTTAATCTCAACTTTATGATAATGCTCTAGCCTCACAGTTTCAAAATCAACAATCCAGGTGACTATAGTTAATATTCTAGCCAGAGAAAAATAATGTTGACTTGTCTGTTGAGCTTCCTAGAGTCAACGTAGTTCATTAGGACAATGGGCCAAACTGAAACCAACAATCAAGCTTTTGTTCACTTCTTATAACTGAATAAAAGGGACAAAAAGAGAGGCACTGGCTCCCCAGTATTCCATTTCACTCCATGAAATGGCACCAGGTGAAGTGTGATGAATGCTGTCTAGAAGAGAGGAACTATCTCACTATTGAGGATACCACTCAACCAACAAAAGTTCCTGTGCTTTTGTTGAGCCAGGGGGCAGAGGGAAGGACAGGGGAAAGACCTGGGAGTGGAAAAGTACAGAATAAGGCTGGAAGTAAACACTTTAGCTGAGTCTCCCCCATAAGGAGGCTTCTGAATTAATGTGCCTAGGCTGTCAGTGCAGGTATGTGTATAAGCATGGCTAGCCCGGTGGATCCTAGGTCCTTGCTTGTGTCTCTCTTTAGAAAACTGCAACATACTGATTATGCACCAAATCTGGTGTGGGGAAGGCATTTTCTCCCTAGAGACCAGTCAGACAAACACTTGAAATTATCTATGTTTAGGCCTAGGAGATAACATATAGGATTTTAGCCTGAAATTGGACTCATTATCTTTTGGCTAATCTAATTGGAGAACTAGCATTTATGGATGATTGTTTCAAGAAAGTTTGTTTGAAAACACAATTTCCCAAAACAATCATGTATATATTCTTGTATTAAGAAAATTGCCTGACACTTCTGGATCACTACAGGGGACAAAGAACATGGGCAAAGAGGTAGAGTGGAGTGAGAGCAATTGATAGATCCATGGGAGGGATATCCAAAGACAAGGGGCACAGGGGAGGGAGCAGAGGCGACCCATTGGAAAGCAATACCCTAGCACGGAAGTGCTCTGTGTTTGGGGAAGAAAAATTACCCAAACTGTGTACAGTTCTGCCCCCGAAAGAAAAAAATGCTTGCTCTAAGCCTATTTTAAGTGATATGAACAATTTTCATTAACCTAGTACTACTACTTAGGAAGAAAAGTGATAGTGAAGCCTTGTATACATTTGACTCTGGATATTGGTGAGATACTGTCTGCTACTATGTAAATTTCAGTGTAAACACATATTAGAAAAATTCAGAAATGTGTGTGAAGTTGTTCCTATAGCTAAAGATGAGTGTGATTTCATTCTACAGAATGACAGTTTTCCATCTAAGTACAGCAGCAACCATATATTTTGTATTTTCATTTGAACTTCTAAATCTCAATATTAAATCTGGAAGTTTGTTCTAATAAAAACATCCTATGATTTACATAAGTATTTTTATATCCTATTAAAATGCCCTCCCAGTTATGAATTTCCCCTGTATTTACAAATCATATGGAACTATTGTATGTTTTTTAAAATTTTTATTTATTTATTTGAGAGAGAGAGAGTACAAGAGCATTGGAAGAGGCAGAGAAAAAGCAGATTCCCCCCTGAGCAGGGAGCCTGACATGGGTGGTATTCCAGGGTCCTGGAATCATGATCAAAGGCAGATGTTTAACCAACTGAATTAGCCAGGTACTCCTTATTGTGTATGTTCTTGACCATTACCTCAGATATGTAAAAGAAAGTGAGATAAAGGTTTTTTTATTTGTAAAATAAGAAAAAGAAGTTTTAACTCAGTCAAGGAAATATGATATTAAGGATTTTAACATAGCTTTTATCATGGAAATAAATTTATTCTATAGTAAGTAAAACCTGGAGGGATTGTCTGAAAGAACGTATTAAATCCTTAATGTTTTACTTATAACTAATGAGTGAATATAAAGTCTAACTCTATTGTTTATGTATATATTTGTTTGTAAAATCAGGACTTCCAGAATTCTACTGCAAAGAGCATGCAACTCATCTGTCAAATTAATTTTCTATAATACTCACTGAAAATCTAAATTTCATGCTACCTTATCTCTTTGCATTAATCCCTCTTAATATTAAAAGCATAAGATAATTATATCTTAAAAAAGAAATAGGAAATATTCAATACTGATGATGAGTGGATTCATTGTTAAAAAGTCATTGGATAAGTAAATTTTGAAAAGCTCATTTTTCTAATTAGTCATCATATATCTAGAGAAACAATTTTATCTTTCAACAGTCAGCACAAAAGTAAGCCTAATTTTGCACTTTTATATGGTGAATATGTAAAGGGTGATCACTGCTCCCTTTAAAGAAAAGAATAGAATGTGAATTTTATTTAACACTTCAAGGCTTAATTATAATCTTAGAAATAGGAGGTATTACTTTTAAGTACTTATGTTTGCTATTCTCAGATTATTTGAAATTTTGGAATTTGTGTGTGTAATATAAGATCTTAGCAAGTTTTCTTATAAAACCTCACTTTGTGTTATGTCTGTCCCTATTTGTTATAGATAATATCAATAATAGTAATTACAGTGGCAATAAAAAATACCAATTATTTCTTGTCTACTTCATACAGACTAGGTCTATCATGTTCACAAGCAAAAAGTATACATTATTACAGATAAATAAGTGATGTGAAAAAAAGTATGAATTTCAGACTGTTGCAAAGCTAGTAATTAATGCAATGGGAATTCATATTAGGTTTCTTTAACTTTAAATCATTTATTTTATACTATATCAAATCTGCATTTGTGTAACGGATATATTAGGTTTTATCAACAATCATAAAACTGAAAACAGTTGCTGATATATTTGTCCAAATAAAATACATATATATTTATATACATAATGGTATATATACACACATATATATAAAACATCAAAATAGTGTTACCATCAGATGGTAGCTTTTAAAAGTTAATAATGGATAAAGATAAACCATTACAATTTAATCATATGGGTTCTTAAAGAGCCTTAAGTTTACCTGAATAAAAATGTCTCATTGAATATTGAAGGCAAGAAAAGGAAAATTACTGTCTCTTAGAGGAACAATAAAAGTAATATAAATTAAATTATTGGATTTGGCTGATTAAGACTTAGTAGTTGTTGAAGGGAAAAAGTAATAAATACTTCAATAAACACAAACAAGGAATTTGATAAAATTTGACATAATTTTATGTCAAAACTATTAGTAAATTAGGGGAAAAGGAGTCCCTTAAGCAATTAAAAATATCTATTAAAATTATTTAAGATAAACAGGAACCCAAATGGAAAGTATCAGAAAAGTTTTTCTTTTAAAATCAGAGGCGATACAAAGATCTTCCCTCCATTACTATTTTTTTTTTAAGATTTTATTTATTTTTTGACAGAAACGCAGCTAGAGAGGGAACACAAGCAGGGGGAGTGAGAGAGGGAGAAGCAGGCTTCCTGCTAGCAGGGAACCCAACGTGGGGCTTGATCCTGGGTCTCTGAGATCATGACCTGAGCCGAAGGCAGTCGCTTAACCAACTGAGCCACCAGGTGTCCCCCTCCATTACTATACTATTTTTATCACTGTCCTTTTGAGGTCCTAGCCAGAACAATATGATAAGAAAAGAAATTAGATTTAAAAATTATAAAAATGAAACATATTGTGATGATGTATTTATGTAAATACCTACATATAAAACCAAATTGTTAGACAAATATTAGAGAATTACTAGACAAATTCTTGAAAAAGAGCAACTTATAATGTAGTTGGATGTGATTAATATACAAACTCAGGGGCTTTTCACTACACCAATGACAAACTTGTAGAAAAGATAATTGAGAAGAAAAATTTATAATAGAATTCAGGACTTCACAATCAGTACAACAATAAGTACGATATGTTCAGGAAAAAGAAACATAAAACTTCATTAAATAAATTTTAAAAAGGTAAAATATATGGAGAGCTAGAAAAGCTATGTTTCATAAAGTTCTCTGATCTTTCTAAACTAATATATAGATCCAACAAAATTCCAGTCATTATACCAACTTGTATTTTATGAAACTTGTTGAATTCTAAAGTTTATATGGGAGATTCAGTGACAAGAAAAACACCACCAATTCTGAAGAATTCCAGCACCATTCCTAATTAAAATGCTTATGTAATGTTAATGCAAGGATTAAAATAAATTTCTTAAGCAGTACACAGTAGTTTATTATTTAAATTAATAACTGATAATTTTAAAATTAAGGGCTTTTGTTCTTCATGAGAATTAGTAATGCAAATCAAGGTAAGGAAAAGATGCTATTGTATATTCATTGGTTTTTCATTGCATTAAAGAGTTAAACATTACATATCCTGTGACCCAGCGGTAACCAACTAGGTAAATTACCAAGATAAATTTTTGCATCTGAATCTTGGGAGATATGTACCAGGGCATTCATAAAGATGCTATAAGTAATAGCACAGTGAAATATGAGAAAGCAGTCCACATGCGCTATAATGAGAGTGGATGAATAAACTAGGGTGGTAATCCAATAATATAAATTTAAAAATCCTCATTGCTTAGATGCCTAAGTGGCTCAGTCAGTTAAGCAGCTGACTCTTGATTTCAGCTCAGGTCTTGGGACCTAGCCCCATACTGGGCTCCTTGCTCATCAGGGAGTCTGCTTAAGGATTCTCTTTCTCCTTTTCCCTCTGTCCCTCCCCTCTGCTCTCTCTCTCTCTCAAAGAAATAGATCTTAAAAAAAAAATCATCAGTGCCATTTACTAATGCATGAATCTGAAAATCGCAATAAATGAAAACAGGTCACCTAAAATTAAAGAATTAAAAATATGTTACTTATATAGTTAAGAGAACCACAAATTAAATATATATTGATTTATCAGGTCTTCCTGCTCAGCAGAGTCTGCTTCTCCCTCTGCCCCCTCCCTGCTCATGCTACTCTTCCTCTCAAAGAAATAAATAAAAATATAAAATATTATATAAATATGAATTTATGAAAGGTACACAATGAAGATAAAAATATATGAAAAAATAAAGTAAGAAAATAATAAAAGGTTGAGAGGCATGGTTAATTTGGGTAGAGGGAGGCAGGAATATGAGATGGGGTGGGATCACATGGGTAGATGAAAATTACTGTCAAGGTCTTATACTTTAAAGAGGGTGGTGGTTTCGTAGAACATACTGCTTTATTATGAAAATGGAGAAAAGGAAGGAGGGAGGGTGAGAGGAAGGATAAATTAATTACTTCATTCTATAAGCCCACCTGTGTGCCAATGATAAAAATAGTTCATTCTTCTGTGATCATGATTACATTTAATTCTGTTTACTTGAATGTGATAAAAATATGTACACATATGTTCAAGTATTTAAGAAACTTTAATTGAATAGTTGACATGCTTGCAAAGAAATGTTGAAATAATTGAAAATTTCCAAAAGAACAGAGAGCACATTTTATTTATTTTTTTTCAGTGAATATTTAATGAGAGCCTGTAGTATAAGCCAGACAGCATGCTATGTACTGAGGACAATGTTGGAAATAGTTTAAACATGGTCTTTGCCATTACAAAAATGTTCCCATGGTTTCCATATCTTTTTTTCTCCCAAGTTTTTATTTAAATTCAAGTTAGTTAACATACAGTGTAATGTTGGTTTACATAACTTTTAAAATATATTACAGAGAATTTAGAGATCATTTTCATTTTCCAGTTTAGATTTGTGATATTCAAGTTACCAAAAACGATGTGATGAAGAAATAAGTGTCTCATGGGCTTAGAGGAATCCTCCAAATAACATAGCAACATTTTAATATTTTCCCCCCAGATTTGAATAAATAGTTTTAGGAATATAATCTCCTTTTGTAATAGAAACTAATTTTTAAAATGTAATTCACCTTTCACCAGATTTGGTAGACTATATCTATGTTCTAGTGGAATTAGAAAATTTGGGACATTTAAATTATAACTGCTAAACTTCATAAGTGTGCTTGTCATAATGGAATATTACCGTTTTTATTTTAAGGTGGTCTTTAGTTTATAGTAACCAAAAATAGGTTTGTATAGTTGACTCTTATAGTTTACACATCTTGACTATTATTTACTTTTTTTTTTTGTTTTGTATTTGTATCTCAGGCAGTTGAGAAAGACTGTTCTCTGCATGTTGGTGTGTGTGTGTATATCTATGTGTATGTGTAATGTAAGTAGATCAGTTGCCCTATTTCTTTCTTTTCCCTGGACTATGTTGCAAAAAAAATAACACACTGTGGTCAACACCAGTTGTAGGATTTATGAATGTCTAAGGGCTGAGATGTCTTATGTGTTTACTTACACAGATTTTATAATTTTGCACTATTTCCAGGTTCACATTAGTGTGTTCAGCATGTAAACAACTTCAGTAAAATGACATACTACTAAAAGGTAAATGTGTCTCACATTTCCTTGATGCTAATGATGAAAGAATTTCTTCCATCAGTTACCTAAATGAAATAGAATCTCTTTTACTTTTTGCTGCAAAAACAGCTGTTCAATGACTGTTCAGCTTGGATTAGAATATTTTACAACTTTTTTTTTAGTATAAAGCTTTTTTTTTAGTATAAAAGAGTAGGAGGAAACAAATTCTCCATAATCTCTCATGAGGAAATAACAGTGCTACCTCAGATGCTGCCAGAAGTCTTGACCTCTGGTTTTTAGTCAGGTCCTGGTGTTTTGTTTATTATCATCTTAATCTAAAAATCACTTAGACTGATGAGCACAGGACTTTTGATGTGCTACGTGGTGAAAGGGTACCTTTTTTTTCATTGACTTATAATTATGTTTTAAAAGAACATATTTTAGATGATACATATTAAAGTTACAAGAAATGTGGAAACATTTATTTAGAAAAAGACATGTAGATATCTCATTTTTCTGTGTAGCCAATTGTAAGTACTATTTTTTAAAGCTTTTATTAATTTATTTGAGAGAGAGAGAAGGAACATGAGAGAGAAAGAGAGCACAAGCAGGGGTGTGGGAGCAAAGGGAGTGGGAGAAGCAGGCTCCCCACTTAACCAGGAGTCTGACACAGGACTGGATCCCAGGACCAGGAGATCATGACTTGAGCTGAAGGCAGAGGCTTTACCAACGGAGCCATCCAGGTACTTCTGTAGATGCTTTTGAAAAGAAAAAAAAAATCTATTTACATTGCTCAGGACTACCAAGCTAATTAGTAATAATGTTAAGCGGCATTCATAATATTAGCAACTGTCTTAAGGCCCCTAGTTTTTTCCTGTGGTTTATCTTGTGATTAATTTACATTTTGTTTATAGTCTCTCTTACCTATAGAAAACCTGGAAAATTGATTCCAGTGATGGAAGAGCCTTTGCCTATGTTGTTACCCCTTTTCCAGTGTAGTTACCTGAATATACTATGTTTTAAAATTGCTTAATATTTTGTTAAATAAATGAATAACTTAGGTTGCTGGTGTTGCAGGATACTATATTGATATATTAATTTATGTTTTCCTACTAGTACAGTCCTACTGATATCTAATCTAGCTATATCTTTACATATGACATATCTATAGATTGATGATAGATGGATACATAGATACATAAATAGATGCATAAATACATATGTCATATTGATCTTTAAGGTTTTCAAAAAGACACTTAATTTTTTCAACTGAGTCTAGTTCCTCAATCTAAAAAGTATATTTTGTGTTGTGGAGACTGTATTTTAATACAGCATAATAACACTTCAAGCATTTCTTTTAAGAATATGCTGGCTGACTCAGTGAGTCTAGGTAGTAAACTTTAGAAGAAGTAGAGGTAGAGTTGGCCTGCCCAAGTTGATGTAAAAAGGGTTTTTAGATGTGGGCAACAAGGGCAGATTCTGCAAGTGCAGTGAACAACTGTGACTTGTCCCCCATGATAGGACCTCCAAAGGGATGGCAGTGGATTCCTGAAGGTTGAACACTAATAGCAATTGTTCTTTAATGGTTTAACATGATGGAAGTGGAGTTCCTTTCTCAAGTGACTATATATGCTTGGGAAAAAAAATTACAGTGACTACTATTGATGGATTACAGACCCAAGGCCTTCTCTTTCATAAAGCACTACATCCTCAGACTTGTATAACCTTAGGAATCAGGAAGGACCACTCCCCACTCCACATGATGTAGAAATACTTCCTCATCCTTTCTTGTGGGGTCATGCTGAATCCACATTTATCAACTTTAGAATCTATACAATAATGTGAAGCTTCTTAAATCTAAATGCTATTCAGCATACTCTCACTATTACACAAAAATATGCCGACATCCTGGCATCAGAACAAGATTAGGAAGACCGTATTTGAGCTGTCATCATATAGCAGTGATGATCTGTATCATAACAGCTGAACCATAGACTTATCATTTTCATGCACATTCATTGAGAAGGATCACAAAGCCTGCCTCAGCATCCATTAGTGTCTGTTTTACTTTTAGAATCATAATTTTTTTTCTAGGTGACAAATCTCAGATCAAATTCTTTCTATAATTAAGATCCAAAGTGAAGGGAAAGACAAAGACATGTGATAAAATCAGAAAAACTTACTTTATGATACTTAAAAATTACCTATTCTTTGAACAGAAATATTAAGCCTCTGAATCTATGTGATTAAATTTCATATTTATTAAGGAAAATACAAAGAATTATGTAAGATAATATAAGTGAAAATAGTTTAGGGGAGAACACTTTGAAAAGAAAATTTAAGGTCATTGTGTGCCATATGTTTGTACTGTAAATAGTCAGATCTCCATCATTCGTTTAACTGTTGGTCATTGAGATCCATTTAATAGGCACTTTCTTCCTCAGTTGAATACCTACTAATGTCTCATAGTAGAGAAATTCAAGATTCATTTATTTGATAACAAATTGCTTGAAATAAGATAAAAAGAAGAAAATACAGAGATACTGTCATCCTCTGGAGGCTTATTTTTAACAGCTTATACTGATATTGACCGTTTAACTTCTATCTTGCTTTATTCACATTATATTTGGACTGTGGCCACAGAATTGCTTCCTGGTGATGACTGCACCAAAAGATGCAGGAACCAGGATAGTCTGGTGTTGTAGGTCAGAAATAAATGAGCTTTTCTGGCTGCAGAATGACCTGTGGGATTTGGGAGCAATAGAGAGATTATCATGCTTCTCATTAGCACCTGGTTTGGGGCCAGGGACTTCACATCTTGACCAAGGCTATGAGAGCCCATAGTGTAAAAAGAGCTGTTTGAAAATAGCACAGAGTGTGCCCTGTTGAAAAGGACAGTGATGTCTTAGAGGTGGTGTTGGCAGGAGTGGAGAAGGAAACAAAGCTGGCCTCTGACCTAGGAGGCCATCTGAAAGAGGTTGGCCCAATACATAGCCCAGGATTGGCAGAAAAATTAGCTCCCATAAAGTACCAGGCAGGTGTAGCCCCAGCGACTTCCTTGAAGGTGATGCAGTGGCTAGACTGTGTCACAGGAGGAACAGCAGCATGGAGAGTACAGCAGTTGATGCTAATAATGCATATACATTGAAATTCTTTTCTAGATGCCCTCTGGAACCTCCTAGAAAAAAAAAAAAAAAACAAGATTGAAGGAATTAGATTCCAACAGTCCAAAGGGCAGGACAAAACAATGTCATTACCTGTTAGAACAGCCTGAGGGAGGGGAACATGCATGCCTTCTAAGCAGTTACTCATATTCTCTTCCCTCAGGCTGGTGTTTAAAGATTTTGTTATGCAGGGGGACAATCTGGATTCCTCTCTTTGAAGCCATAAACATGTTCATTATTGTCGAGGCCACAGTTGTTTTGAAACTGATGGTACCTTTAAAACCTCCATTTTCTACCCTCTGTGTACATGTATTTACCTGTGAGCCACATTCATCAAGAGCAACCTCTAGTTCCTCAAGCCTGAATTCTTACAGACATTTATCAGACCAAGCAAATGTGAGGAATTATAGCCTAACCATACTCATGGTGTTATAAGTGAGGTTATCTTTGCCCCAATATATCTGCCAAGCCCTATGGTCAACCTGATCTTCAGAGTCATATTAGAGGAGGCGCAATGTCAGATTCTACAGTGTG
This sequence comes from Spilogale gracilis, assembly GCA_004023965.1. Lineage (NCBI taxonomy): Eukaryota > Metazoa > Chordata > Mammalia > Carnivora > Mephitidae > Spilogale > Spilogale gracilis. The sequence goes on along the minus strand of PITA01027513.1, from coordinate 5,217 downwards.
ATACTTAATGAGGAAGGCAGTTCTCAAAGTGTGTTCAGATACATGGAGTGTGCCCTAAAACAATGCAAGTTTTTCTTCTTCCAACCACTGACATTCAGATAGATTATCATCTGCCCTTCATTTAAAAGTAGACATACACCAAAAAATAAAAAAACAAATAAAAGTAGACATTCATATTTTTGCAGAACTATCTGGGAGCAACTTTTCCAAAGTGTTCCAAAGCAACACTTTAATGAATAGGATAAATTGCTTCTTGTTTTCCTTCTTTTGTAGTCTTTTGAATGAATACTATTTCTATATATTCCAGTTCAAAGAAGAATATGACAGGTGCTTCAACAGTATGATTGGACTTGCTGTCTACTAGCTCCTTCCCTTAGTCATTCTCTTACACATTGGCTCTCTTCTTGTTCTTCCCATTTTTAGTGAAAAATCTTCAAATGATATCATTTCATACCAGTAGCTGTTTCTATTTCTTCCTGTATTTCCAGACATGTTACTCAATAAGACCCATATTTCATAAGAGCCAGTTTTTATTTTCACTTGGCTTGAAAATAACTGAATGCTTTATGGCCTTGTTCAGAATTGGCTTTGGATTGTCAATTTAAGAAAAAGGAAGGGGACAGGGCTCAGTTTTGTTCCCACTTGTCTATCATTCTCTTGGATTCCTGATAACTCTCCTTCCTCCACTGCCTGGGCTTTTATTCTCATGCACCCTGGAGGAAGGCATAGCAATAACTAATAGCTGGAGGGAAGCTTTGACTGTTGTAAAGGCTCGAATACAGTTGTATTATGGGAATCAAATAGCCCATTCAATCCAAACTTTCTGTGTTTTTTTTTCACAGATCTGTTCTGTGTTCTAAACAGTTCCTTGGGATAGAGTGTTTACTCAGGTTGAGCAGTATGTGATATACCCAAGCCAATGCAGAATTTCTTGAAGATGTGTAGTTTTGATATTTTTTTAAAGATTTTATTTATTTATTTGACAGAGAGAAATACAGCAAGAGAGGGAACAAAAGCAGGGGGAGTGAGAGAGGGAGAAGCAGGTCTCCCGCCGAGCAGGGAGCCCGGTGTGTGGGACTCGATCCCAGGTCTCCGGGATCATGACCTGAGCTGAAGGCAGTCGCTTAACCAACTGAGCCACCCAGGTGCCCTTGCTGTCTGTTTTTAAAAGCTCTTTACCCAGCTTATGGTTGTCTGTATTAGTTCACCAGACAGCAGGTGTTTGGATTCTCTGTTGCCATTTAGTCTCAGCACATGTTCTGCCCAGCTGAGTCGTTTTCCAGCAGGTACTCCTAGGCCTTAGTCAGATCTTTCTTGGGTCAGCTATCAAATAACAAGTCAACCAGAGCCTTCTGTCACCCAGGCCTCAATGTGATGTCTCTGAGGACCCCTTTGTTACTTGTCAGGTAAGAGAAAAGCAAGAGATGCACATTGAGACCTCTACTCATATTAATCCACCAGATAGATATTTGATGTTACTCTTTGTCAGTTACTGAACAAAGTGAATTTTAATAGAAATGATGTTGAAACTATTTTTCATGTGACTAATCAAATAGTCACCTCTCAGCAGGAAAATCCAAAGCAAATGAATATAGCTGTGTGTTTGAGAGGAGATAGGAAAGGAAGAAAAAAACAATGTAACATTAAGGAAAATGTTAAAATACATATAATATAAATTATATCAGAATATGATCTGCAGTAGAAATATAAACTGTTTAAAAACATCAGTAGAGACATCCCTGGACAAGATTTTCCTGTGGCAGATGTGTGTTTGTGTCAGAAAAAGAAAGCAGTGGGAATTAAAAAGAGAAAACTGAGGTAAAGTAGATAACATAAAAGAAGAAATATTTCTCAGGTTCAGCCTTAGGAGAAATAAAACTGAGTCAAAACAAAAAAGCTGAATCAAAATCTCCAGGGTTTCAATTGTTTTCTTGTCTGTTGGCAACTAGTATGAGTGGTATCATATTTTGCAGGATTAGGATTTCTACTCCGAAATTTTGGTGTGTAAGTTGATTATATCTAGATTTACTTTAAAAGATTTGAGTCAAAATTTAAAGGACATTGTCAAGGGTGTCATGTTGCGTGTTTTTCAGTCTAAATGTAGGGACAAATATACAACTCAAATTATCTATAGATTTTCCCTAAAAACATGAATGAATAAATAATTATGATTCTCTCTGGGATCTCACCTTCAACATTCGTTCTGTTCTCTCTAGCCCACAAAATTCCATGGTGTCTTTTGATTTATTTAAAACATAATTCTTACAACTAATTTGTATACTTTTCTTTATTTCTAACCCTAATATAATTCCATATAAATTTTATATAGATTGGGTTTTTATCTTTTGGTTATTATAAAATTGGATTTTTCAGTTTTCATCTTATAACTTACCTGGAATTTCAGGTTGTAGTGGAAATAACAATAGACTTGTTATTTGAAAACTTTGGTTCACATTTCTCTGTTGTGTCATTATTGAGGCTCTGTGTCTCTGTGTTGAAGTATCAATTTCCTTTTTAATACAAGGAAGTTAATAAATTTTGATTTCCCTCCTTCAGCTTTCATTTTTGTGTTTAAGAGTTGTTGTTAGCACAGTTTTTCCTAACTTCAAATATCATTCTATGCTATAGAAAATCAACTAGGAATACTATTCTTCCTACTTAAGGTGTTTGGAAGAAACCATTGAATCCAGTGAAACATATAAAAAGATTTAGGTGTTACTTTATTAATGCACCAATTTAAAGTTCCTAGCAGAGACGAGACAGTTTATTATATTCATACCTATGCTTCTCAACCCACTTATTGGACTAACAGTCTCAAAGTAACTTTTAGTATTTCACAGGTACATCTGCCTCAAGGACATCTTCTGCCCAAACTGCTAGATGGTCAAACATCAGAGGCCTCTCTGTATCTGTAAAATGACTATACATTTATAAACACTCTATTTATAATGCAGGTAATTTTGAAACTCTTGATTTATTTATGGTGCTGTTTATTTGGCACCTGAATACTGTGCATACATATTTTATATTGTTGATGTGACTTAACACGTACTGTCATTCCATATAGTTTGGAAAATACAATAATCAAGTTGAAAAATATGGTTTTTGTCCTTTGCATAAAAGTTTTCAAGTGAATATTTCATTTCATGACTTATTTGGTTGAAATGATTAAAATTCAATAAGTTTATATTATATTTAACAGGATATTATGTCAGAAGTTTTACAATCAGGCTGAGGAGGTATATCCTTATGTATAGGATGTTTCTCTTCATGATTGTTGAAGTCATTATATGTTTGTCTTAGACAGTAGGACACACAGAGGATTTTTGTGTCTCCTAGACAAAACAATATAGATCTGGGTCATGTCCATTTCTAAGCTTCCTGAGGCAATCAAACCAATCTTGGCATGACTTTTGGGGGTTTCAGTTCACTCTTTTGGTAGACTGAGGATTTGGATCAAAACTGATTCAAGGAGAGACAGAAAATAGGCTGACAAAACAGATTTACAACATATATAACACAGGGTTAAATCCCTGATATCTTAGTGGAAAAATAAATGTGAGCTAAAGTACTACTCTACATATGATTTGATGATGAAAGTAAAATTCGTTCTAATCTCTTTAGAGGAAAAATTTCCAGTAACTAACGAACATAAAATAACTCTTTAGTTTGACTCAGCAATTGTTCTTCAAAGATTCCTTTTCCAGAAACAATGTTCACAATCATATATATAAATAATATGCACATATGTACATGTATGTTGCACAGATACACAAATATTAATATATATGCACACATACAGATACAGGTCTGTTTAACTTCTTTAAAATGTGTATTTTCTATAAAATAGGAATATAATATCTCTGGTGTCACGGAGTTGTGTTTATTAAGTGAGATAAACTTATAAAAGTTAATGTTCTCTTATAAAAAGAACAAAAAAAGTACTCTTAATCTTCATGGTCACACAAAAAAATTGCCTGGAAAACATACCTTAAAATGTACCAGGAGAATAGGATTTGGGAGAGGAGTGAAGTAAGAAAATAATATTCATTTTACATAATAAGGATCCATGTTAATAATCTTCAAAGAGGATTTGTGGATTTTGTAAATGAAGTAATTATGATGATATGGATACTGGTGATGGGATGATAATTATAACCTAGAGATTCTGGAATTCTTCACTCAGAAATCCCTAAATTTGGCCTTCAGTGGAAAAGCTTTTGTTCCATTTAACACCTTAGTACTTACTGATCTATAAGAATTAGTCACTGATACACACATTCTCTAAGAAGGAGAGCTTGTTGAAAATGTTTCACTAAGTATTTTATTTCTTTACATATAAGTGGTGGAGAACATACCTTAGGAGAAATAGTGAGGTTAATCAATTTAGTGAACTTGATTTATCCCTGAAAGAATTTAGTTGACTCATTCTTTTTAAGTCAGGAAGAATGTCCAAAGTGAAAACTCTTCATGAAAAATCCCTATGTCTCTTAAACTCAAATCTGTGAGCTATTACCAGGGACTCATAATTGAGCTTACCTATGCTGAGGGCAAGTATGGGTTTTTCATGATTCATGCCATTTATGTTTGAAGTTGATGCTTATTAGGATGTTGTTATTGAATGTGAATGAACATAACCAAAAAAAAAAAAGGCCAATACAGTTAGTAGTCTTTACAAGAAAGCCTTCACATAATGATCTTTCTTTTAGTGGGTATTTGTAATCACTGTTTACCATGCTGCCTCTTGAACTAGTAGTTATGTTTCTCAAAACATGAAAAAAAGATCAAAATGACTCATTTCTTTATTTCTTTTTAAATTTTACTTGAAAAAGTGTTTTCTATTAGTATCTCATCAGGGTATTTATTGAGACTATGTATTTTTTTTTTGATTCATTCCCCATTCACCACACCGAGTGCTCCACGCTTTAGGTGTCCCCAGTACCCACCACCAGGCTCTCCCATCCCTCCACCCACCTCCCTCCAAGTCCCTCAGTTTGTTTCTGTGTTTAAAGTCTCTTTTGTTTCGTTTCCCTCCCTAGATTACCCTAGTTCCCATTTGCTTTCCTTCTGCCACTGTCCTCCAGTTTGCCCCTCATGCACCACAAGTAAGTGAGACCATGCGATACTTGACTTTCTCTTCTTGGCTTATTTCACTCAGCATAATCTCTTCCAGTCCAGTCCATGTTGCTACAAAAGTTGGGTATTCATCCTTTCTGA
>PITA01027512.1:0-20827 GCA_004023965.1 Spilogale gracilis | reverse complement strand
AAAAATGAACTTCTGGGACTTCATCAAAATAAAAAGCTTCTGTACAGCAAAGGAAACAATCAACAAAACAAAGAGGCAACCCACGGAATGGGAGAAGATATTTGCAAATGACACTACAGACAAAGGGCTGGTATCCAAGATCTATAAAGAACTACTCAAACTCAACACCCAAAAAGAAGATGAACACATCAAAAAATGGGCAAGAGACATGAAGAGGCACTTGTCTGTAGAAGATATACAAACGGCTAACAGACACATGAAAAAATGTTCGGCGTCACTAGCTATCAGGGAAATTCAAATCATAACCACACTGAGATACCACCTTACACCAGTCAGAATGGCCAAAATTAACAAGTCAGGAAACAAGTGTTGGAGAGGCTGCGGAGAAAGGGGAACCCTCTTACACTGTTGGTGGGAATGTAAACTGGTGCAGCCGCTTTGGAAAACAGTGTGGAGATTCCTTAAAAAATTAAAAATAGAACTACCCTATGACCCTGAAATTGCACTACTGGGCATTTACCCCAAAGATAGAGATGTAGTGGAAAGAAGGGCCATATGTACCCCAATGTTCATAGCAGCAATGGCCACAATTGCCAAACTGTGGAAAGAGCCAAGGTGCCCATCAACAGAGGAATGGATAAAGAAGATGTGGTACATATATACAATGGAATACTATGCCTCCATCAGAAAGGATGAATATCCAACTTTTGTAGCAACATGGACTGGACTGGAAGAGTTTATGCTGAGTGAAATAAGCCAAGTAGAGAGAGTCAAGTATGACATGGTTTCACTTACTTGCGGTGCATGAGGGGTAACCTGGAGGACAGTGGGAAAAGGAAAGTAAATGGGAAGTAGGGTAATTCAGGGAGAGAAATGAAACAACAGAGACTTTGGATCCAGAAACAAACTGAAGGACTTGGAGGGAGGGGGGTGGAGGGATGGGAGAGCCTGGTGGTGGGTACTGGGGGCACCTAATGCGTGGAGCACTCGGTGTGGGGAATGGGGAATGAATCTTGGAACACTGGAAAATAAAAAACTTAAGTAACAATAAAAAAAACAAAAAAAAAACATGAATATATACAATGTTCATTATAAATATATATATATGTATACACACACACACACACACACACACACATTTAAATAGTGAAAGACTGAATGATTGCACCAAACATAAGGAACAAGAGAAAATGTATACTCTCACCACTCTTAATTAACTTCTTACTAGACATCCTAGCTAGTGCAATAAGACAAAATAAAGAAATAAAGGCATAAGATTGGAAACATAAAAATAGGTGTGTCCCTATTTCAGGTGACATAATTGTCAATGCAGAAAATCTTGAGGAATATAAAAAGAACACTTCTACATCTAATAAATGAGCTAATCTAGGTTATAGGAAATAAGATCAACGCCAAAAATCAACCACATTTCTATATGTCAAAACACATTAAAAACACAGTAACAATTATAATCACACAAAGAAGGTGAAATACTTTAGATGTATATTTAACAAAACATATATGGTTTTCCTGTGCTGAGAACTAAATGTTGATGAAAAGAATCAAAGAAACAACTTAGTAAAGATAGAGATTTTCCACATATTGATCGATAGGTTTAAATCAGGTCTTTAAAAATCCTGGCAAATATTATGTAAACAGAGATAAGCTAATTCTAAATTTCCTTTGTGTGGAAAGGCAAAGAAACGAAAATACCTAAAACAATGCCAACAAAAAATAAAATGGGAAGAACCACTGTTCATGATGATGACTTACAGTATGACTACAGTAATCAAGAGAGCCTGGCATTGGTGGAGGGAGATACAGAGAACAGTGAACAGAACAGAGAATGAGAAATAGACACACACACACAGGCCCAACTTAATTTTGTTACTGGTACAAAAGGAATTCAATGGGGGAAGTACAGCCTTTTCACAAATGGTGCTGGAGCACTTAGACATACATGGATCAAACACAAGGATCTTTGACTTAAACTTCACACCTCACAATTAACACTTAAAATTAACACAAAATGGATCACAGACTTAAAAGTGAAACTTAAAACTATGTAAGATGTACATTATAACTACTTAAATGTAAAGCAAAAAATTAAATACTTGGGAGAAAAACCTTGGGACTTAAGCCTAGGTTAAGATTTTTCAAACTTGATGCCAAAGTCACAATCCATAAAAGGATAAAAGGATAAACTCGCCTTATCAAAATTAAAAAATAATGTTTGCTCTGTGAAGACGCTGAGTCAACAAAGAGACAAGCTACATACCATTCCTATAAAAGAATACTAAGAAGGAGAATTTTTGGTGATGGAACAGGTCTATAACATCACTACAGTGCTAGATACACAAATCTATATGTAAGATAACGTTCAGAGAACACACACACACACACGAGTGCATATAAAGCAGTTGAAATCTGGGGGCACCTGCATGGCTCAGGTCATGATCCCAGGGTCCTAGGATCAAGCTCCACATTGGGCTCCCTGCTCAGTAGGAAGCCTGCTTCTCCCTCTCCCACTCCCCCTGTTTGTGTTCTCTCTCTCTCTCTGTCAAATAAATAAATAAAAATATTTTTTAAAAAAACTGTTGAAATCTGTCTAAGTTCTGTGACTAGAACCAATGTCAAACTCAGCTTGGACACTGTACTATAGTTAAGCAAGATATTACCTTAGAGGAAACAGTTTGAAGGTTACATGACATAGGACATCCTGTGACAACTTCCTGTGAATCTATTCTTATTTCAAAAAAAGTTTTATGAATAAATAAATATGTAAATTTAAAATAACTCCATGCCTACCCGCCGATTTGTGAAGACAGAATAACATTCTTTCACTAGTATTGTTTTGATCATGTCTGGATCCGTGATAGCCAACACAGGCTGTCGCCCATCATAAAACCTGTGTGAGGAAAACAAACCTGATTACACATAACATAATAGTTTCTACAGCTGCACCCATGCCTGGAAGTCCAGACTTTTATCCTGATGTACCTAATCCATCTGAGGTCATGGTTAGAAATACCATTACAATAGTTATTGAGATTAGATGTGTACATGGGTATTTCCTAGTCCATTTTCCATACTTTTTATATGTTTAAAATGCATTAAATATTTTAGAAGTATTTCAAACACTGCAAATAATTTATTAATATTATCAAAAAGGAAGTTAGATTGGTAAAAAACTGAAGGCAAGCAACTTATCTAAGAACAAAACAATAATGGAGAGTCTGCCCATCTAGTCACTAAAAATTATAATTTTGAATATATATCAAACACATGAAATGCATAGGAGAGAATATTAGATGAAAATTATAGACACAGTGATCAGAAATATGGAATAAGTGCCTGCAAATAAAAAGACCTGGAATGCTTAAAAATGATGGCAAAATTATGAATTATTTCTTTGCTCTATTTACTAAAATAAACTTCCTAGTTACATTTTAAAAGAAATATTATTTTAAATATTATAGAAGTCCTTGATAGCAATAGGTCAGAAAATTTTGAAAAAGCCAAAAAAACAAAGAGAATAAAGAAATACACGGGAACATGTATAATTCAGTTTAGACATATTTTCTTTCCATTACATATATTTATTCTTATATGTGGGTACCAAGTCCAGTTCCTTTGGCTTTGTGTAGGTAACATGGGCATGCCCACTTTTGCACATGTTTCATACAAAGTTGACTCTTCGTGTGTGATCCATCCTTATCAGCCTGACCTCCTGACTGTCAGTATTGCCTGTTAATGAGAATCTGCCACCAGCATGAAGTTTACTTTAAGTTTAATTACACCACTTTTGGCATCGTATTTTCCACAATAAATCATTCTGCATGTACTAGAACCAAATGAAAGTTTCCCCACAAGTCCTCTAGTTTTTGGACATCACAGAGGAATTTCAAATGGTTTTGCAGTAACATCTAAAACTGGAAGAGACCACCAAATGAAATGCTACCCATCTGCAAAAAGTATTCTAAAATATAAAAGGTTCTAGTGGGAGTTGTACACTTAGCGCTGAAGTACTGATATAAGTTACTGAGTTGGCACTCAGGCCTGCTCTCCCAGCAGCCTGATGGTATCTCTTAGATGATACTCCTTGTCCCATCCTGTTTATTCCAAAACACCAGGGTGGACAAAGGACAGTGCTTTTGGGTTACCATATATATTCATATCTCCCATGGCCTTAATATCGCTTCCACTACTAGTTCAATTGAGATTTGTGGGACCCACCCCTATATCCCCAGATCCAGTGTTCCTGGGGGGATGGGGCTCAAGTATCTGAATTTTTAACAAACTCTCCCAACTGGTTCTTATCCATAGACAAGCATGAGAACCACATACTGAGGACAGAACTAAGGCCCACGACCTAAGACTGCCTCCATCTGGAGCTGACCAGTACTGAATGTGGGAAGGGGCAGTAGAATTAAACCACTGGTGATCCATAGATGTGCGTTCTTTCTAGGCCACCAGGTTGCTTATGGGCCACAGCAACTCAGCAGAGTCCTATGGTGTCTGAGGATGTGACCAGAGAAGATAAGGATGTAGAGAGGTACAACACTGGCTGTGAGCAGCCCATTGCCACATATACCTCTCCAGGCCCAAGTCATACTTAGACCTGCACATCTGGTGACACATGGGATCCCTGGAAGCAGAGGTTCCAGAAGCTTACTACAGCAGGCTTTATCCAAGGGCCTCTCCACTGAGACTGTTCACACCACAGGGGCTTCATCATAATAAGCCCATCCAATCAAAGTTTCCAGAATACTCACCCCCACATTCTTCCATACTTTCTAAAACATTTCTCATCAAAAACATAAAAACCCTGCAAGAAGAAACAAAACACATTACTAATATAAAAGTACTGAGTTCTACCTCTAACAGGGACAAAAATGACCCAGATCACATGAAATGCAGCTTACTACCTCTCACTGGAAGTGGAAAGAAAGCTCTTATTCACAGGTGTCTTACTGGAAAGGAGAGAAAAGAAGATACTGAAATAGAGAAATTCAAGTCCCTCTTGAATCCCCTCCAAGTATTGCAGATACTGAACAACTCACTCTGTGAAGACTACAGAACCTCTGTATTCCTGGCGTGTTTGGCTTCTGCATGTGTTGTCTCAAAATCTCAGAACCCTCTGAATTATTACATCAGGGCCAGGGGGGAAAACAAGAGCTGAGGGAAAGTCAGTGTGGCCTGCACCTCTGAACCCCCAGTCAGCATCCTGTCCATTGATCCCATGAGCCCTACTAGAATTCCAGGGGATTTAGGATATTAAGACACCAGTCACCTCTTTTAGTCTAGCAAATTTACATAACTCTAAACACTTTAGATGAGGGAGAAAGTGAGAGACGAGTGAATGAATGACAAGGCAGCCTCACCTTCCACTCCTCCAGCTCCACACAGAAAGAGGTGACCATGCCAACAGCCCACAAATGGCAGAACAAATTAAAACACTTGACATGAGTTTTCACTTCTGTTGGTTAAGAAAAAAAAAAGAAATCCTTCCGAAACCCTAAGTTTTGACTGTGATTTTGATGTTCTAACCGTACAAAGAGGATTACAGAAATGTGGATCTTGTGGTGCTGGTACTAAGGAGTTGATCCAAGAAAAGTGGAAAGCAAATTATTGGTTTTTCAGAGAGAAAAGGTCCAGAAAGTTAGTAGGCAGTAATTGGGCACCGAGGATCTCAGTGGGGAGACGTGGGATCTGAGAAACAAGCCTCACGCCTGGAGGAAAGGAACTCCACTGCAGAGAGAAGCCTGCATGTGAGACTGCCAGCTCACCCTCTGATGTGAGCTCCTAACCTTCTGTTCAGGGGCCAGGCCTCGGACAAGGCATAGGAGCTGGATGAGCCACAATGGCTCCACCAACATCAGTCTGTGTGTCTGCTGGTACATTCCATTCAGTACCTTAATTTTGTAATAATTTTGTCAAAGCATCTCTTTTCTAGTGATTTTGTATGAATGGTTCTACCTTTGTATGAAAAACAACACATACATATACACAACTCAATCAAACGTTAAAATCTGAAGTCAACAGACAAGCACCGTCTCCCCTCAGCAAAACTCCCTCCCTGCTCAACTCATCCAGGAGGTGCCCACAATGAAGGCAGAGAAGTAAAGCAGAGGGCTCTGGTCAACCTCTCAAATCCTCAGAGATGTCACCATTAACAAAGACCAAGTTAGAGCTTGGAAATAACTGCAGGGGATTGGCAATTCTTGAGACAATTCAAGTATGTGCACATCCTCAAAGGTGAATTGAACTGCCCAATAAACTGAAGTTCCAGAGCTATCCACAAAACAACAGCTTACCCAGAGCTTGTACTATGAACCAAAAAGTCTGACTCTAGGTGCACAGCTTGATGCTTTTCTCCTCAGACCAAGTGTGGTGATGCCTTCCTGAGAATCAGCACCTGCCAGAAATAAAAACCTCTTCTCGATGTTCACAAGGTAGAATATCAAGTCCTAGGTTGAAGCAGCCAGAGAGCTGGGCTGCCCACTGAGGAAAACTGCGAGGCTCCTAACAGCAGACAATAGAGCCCTGGGGTAGACCTGGCCACGTGCTGGGTGTGGCCTCTGACACCACTTCTGGGAAGTCTGAAACCTAAGAACTTCTCCTGAGGAAGAGCATTTTTACAATGAAACTAAGCTGGGATTTGCAACCATAAGAAGCAAAAGAGGGAGCTCAAACAACACTCACCTTACGGTAGCCCAGAGCAGTCCCCACAAAAGGCAGAGGTTTTGGCCCAGGAATTCCCAGCTTCTTAAAAAGTCCATGTGTAGAGGTCCCATATCTATAAAGTGAAAGAGAAAGCCAGGTCACACGAATGATGGAATAAGTGCTGAGGCTGGTCACTCACTGACACAAAACAAATAGGCAAGAGGAGAGGTAACATATAAGCAAGAAATAATAACAGCAATTCCAATGGCAATAATTTTATTCACTCCTTACCTGCTTTTCCACCTCCACTAGGCCTCACAAAAAGTAAGGATGATTAGTTAAGAGCAGCTGAAATCTTCACAGTCCCAATCCTAAAGTGAAGACTAGATAAGTGTTTCCATACTTGAGAACCTCTGAAAGGTTCAAGCTGATTTCTTCCAGGAAATTCATTGATGCCTATTTAGTAAATGACTTCCATGATTTTGGAAATTCTCATTCTAGGTAAAAGGTAAAAAGAGGAAAGATGTTTCCCTTCCTTATCAATCCTGTTCCTTGTGGGAAATGGTCTTTCTTATATCTATCTTCATAGGGAGGATTTGAGCAAGACAGTATTCTCATTGATATATAATGAGAACTGTGTCTAAGGCTCCACTGGCCTCATTGAAAAGTGAGATGATTTCAGCTCCATCCAAGTCTGTTGTCAGGCACTCTGGTTCTCTTGAGCTGAAGAGAAGGGGAACTGACCCACATATGCTCTAAATGATACCATACAAAAGAATCAGTAAGGAAACAATCCATTTCCAGACCATTCTTCCCCTCATGGCATCTGATTCTCCAACCTGAGATACTCACTGCCAGATACACTCCTTTTTTCCAAGATGGTCACTCACAAAGCAGTTAGTTTACCAACCCTGTGCATCAGCTGTCTCAGAAACCCATTATAGATGGTGCTCCCTATGGCAGGCCTGCCTGCAATCATCTTTCATTTGTCATGTGTGGAAACCCACAACTGCATCCTTGCAAGCCTTCCACTTAGGCAGTGATGAGAGATCACAGAATGAAGTAAAAAGGATAAGGAAAGAGGCTGCCAGAAACTATTTTAACCATAAATTTCTAGGCCTACAAAGCTAACCCCCATAGTGGCAAATTAGGAAAGTATGGTGGGAAAGGATGCTTGGTAGAAATGGTTACATGCCCCACAAGTCTTTCAGCTAACAAATAGGGGGACTTCTAAAGTCCATATATCTCCAATTGATGGCAGAATACATGTTATGACACATAAAATGAGTAATGATAAAATGTTCTATATAATGGAATGAAGACCTTGATTCCTCATCTCTGGAATGTACCCTTTAAGACTGTACAGTTTCCATATAGTCTGTACAAATCCAGCAAATCTTGTCTTATAATATAGTCAAATAAACCCACAAATTTCATGAACAGACATGTATTGAGGAAGCAGCTGAGGGCTTTAGCAAGACCCAGATGAGGGTCTGGATATTTCCTCCAGAAAGAACCAGAAAGATCTCATGGACACATGAGTACCAACTGCCAGAAGTGGGGGTGGCCTCAGCTAGTCCCACCTTCGTCCTTCCTTGCCATCACCACAACAAATCAATTCCTGTTTCTAAACATCTGACATACTACATGAACTCCCAAGTGAGGCCAAGCAAGTGAGTCAATGTGTTAGCAGTACTGGTCCCAAGGAAAGATCTGGTTTAGTGTCTAAATTCATATGGCTGCATAAAAAGGCAGAGGGTGGGCTGGGTAAGTTTTTCTGATTCTTTCTACCATCCCTCTTCTTGATAGCAGCATGCTACTGCTGGTACAAATGAAGGGGTTAACAATAAAGCCATTCATTTTTATTGCCATTGCATTGCATTGCATGCAGAGGGCACTGTCTACAGCTACTGACTCTTGGCAACATCAGTGTCTTCTAAGTCTACAGCGCTGATTTCCTGGTAGTGACAGTATCCAGGGACAACCCCACTGCCAGAGAGACTTCACACAGTGTGGCTTATATGGTAGCCCTGTCCCCTGGCTTCTACCAGATGAGATGCTAACCCTGCAGTCCTGTAACAACCTTCTGTAGGACCAGGATCAAGGAATATCTCTCAGAGGTCTGCTCTGAGAGAGGAATATTGTCCCACTCCATCCGAGAGTCCTACCTGGATGCCTCTTACATCAATACCAGCTCACAGTCTCACTACTCACCTGTGTGGAGAGGTTAAAATAACCTGCTGTAAAGGAAACAGTCAATAAAACAAAGAGGTGACACATGGAATGGGAGAAGATATTTACAAATGACATTACAGATAGAGGGCTCGTATCAAAGATCTATAAATAACTTCTCAAACTCAATACCCAAAAGACAAATAATCAAGTCAAAAAATGGGCAGAAGACATGAACAGACACTTCTCCAAAGAAGACATACAAATGGCTAACAGACACATGAAAATATGTTCAACATCAAAAAAATAAAAATAAAAATGCTCAACATCATTATCCATCAGGGAAATACAAATCAAAACCACATTGAGGGATGCCTGGGTGGCTCAGTCAGTTAAGCATCTGCTTTCAGCTCGGGTCATGATCCCAAGGTCCTGGGATCAAGTCCCACATTGGGCTCCTTGCTGGCTGGGAGCCTGTTTCTCCCTCTGCCTGTTCTGCCTGCTGCTCTCCCTGCTTGTTCTCTCTCCCTGACAAATAAACAAATAAATAAATAAATAAATAAATAAATAAATAAATAAATAAATAAGATGATTTTTTTAAAACCCACATTGAGATACCACCTTACACCAGTTAGAATGGCAAAAATTAACAAAACAAGAAACAACAAATGTTGGTGAGGATGTGGAGAAAGGGGAACTCTCTTACACAGTTGATGGGAATGCAAGTTGGTACAGCCACTTTGGAAAACAGTGTGGAGGTTCCTCAAAAAGTTAAAAATAGAGCTACCCTAGGACCCAGGAATTCTACTACTGGGTATTTACCCCAAAGATACACATGTAGTAAAAAGAAGGGGCACATGCACCCCAATGCTCATAGCAGCAATGTCCACAAAGCCAAACTGTGGAAGGAGGTGAGATGCCCTTCAACAGTTGAATGGATAAAGAAGATGTGGACCATACATACCATGGAATATTACTCAGCAATCAGAGAGGATGAATACCCACCATTTACAATGACATGGATAGAACTGGAGGGGATTATGCTAAGTGAAGTAAGTCAAGCAGAGAAAGACAATTATCATATGGTTTCACTTATTTGTGGAACATAAGGAATAGCATGGAGGACATTAGGAGAAGGAAGGAAAAAATGAAGGGGGGAAAATCGGAAGGGAGACAAACTATGAGAGACTATGGACAATCTGAGGGTTTCAGAGGAGAGAGGGGTGAGGGAAGGGTAAGCCAATGATGGGTATTAAGGAGGGCATGTATTGCATGGAGCACTGAGTATTAAGGAGGGCATGTATTGCATGGAGCACTAGGTGTTATACCCAAACAATGAATCGTGGAACACTACATCAAAAACCAATGATGTACTGTATGGTGACTAACATAACATAATGGGAAAAAAAAGAATTTGGATATCCTCTTTTAGGAAGTGACTTGCTCACTTTTCTATTGGGCTGTCCATTTTTTTCTTAATGATTCACAGAAGTTGTTTCTACATTGTGGGTAGGAGTTCTGTAGTGGATACATGTATTACAAATATCTTCACACATTCTGTAGTTCGCATTCCCACTCTCCTTACAGAATCTTTAAATGAACAGAAGTTCTTACCAATCTTGTTCCTTTATAACTAGTTGCTTTTTGTGTCCTAATCAATAAACTTTAGGTTGTCCCTAGGTAATAAAGATTTTTCACTTTGCTTTCTTCCAAAAAATAAAAAATAATAAAATAACCTGCTGTGCACATTTATAAAAACATATACAACATATATCATAGAAGCATGCATGTGTATAGTAAATTCATATTGCCAACATTACTCTGGAAGTCGGAGGTTATTAATGCACCCTAGAGTCACAACAGCTGAACCAACAGCCCCCTTATATCCTTCAGAGAGAACATGCTAGAAATAGTCTTATCTCAGCAAAAAAAAACCTATTATTAAATAGAATGAAATTAAACAACATCAGTTACTCCTAAATGTCATCACACAGAAAATGTGCAGCCACAATACCCAGCATTCCTAACCTTTCTCTCAGAAAATGAAACTGAGGGGCGCCTGGGTGGTTCAGTTGGTTAAGCGACTGCCTTCGGCTCAGGTCATGATCCCAGAGACCCGGGATCGAGTCCCACATCAGGCTCCCTGCTTGGCGGGAAGCCTGCTTCTCCCTCTCTCACTCCCCCTGCTTGTGTTCCCTCTCTGGCTGTGTTTCTCTCTGTCAAATAAATAAAATTTTTTTTAAAAGGTGAAATTGAGGCAGAGGTCACATGTGACATGGAAGGTCTGTCCCTACCCACACTGTGAAACTAAGTCCTTTCCCAACCTGCTCCATGACGCCAGGAATCTCATCACTGAAAGGAATTCCTTTGTTAGATATTTTGATTCCTCCTCCTATATTGTAAGGTAAAGGCAAAAAAAAAAAAAAAATAGTCAAAATCCAAATCAGGGAGGTGCGTGGGTACCTCAGTCAGTTAAGCATCTGCTTTCAGCTCAGGTCATGATCCCAGAATCCTGGGATCAAGCTTGGCATCGGGCTCCCTGTTCAGCAGGGAGTCTGCTTCTCCCTCTCTTACCACTCTCCCATTTGTGCTCTCTCTCTCTGACAAACAAATAAATAAAATCCTTTAAAAATTAAAAATAGAATAAAATCCAAATTGGCTTTTGGGATCTGTGTTTGTGGCTGCTGGCAGATTTCATATGGTAGGGAGGCGGGGTGGGGGAGCTCTATACTAAAGCTAATCCTCCAAGAGACTGGAAAGAAAAGGTGAAATGAATAAAATTTTAAGAAATCTGCCAAGTCTCCTCTGCTCTAAAGATGCTCATTTAGAGTTCAAGAGCTTTGCATATTACAGGCCTGGGGGCTGGCTAGGAGAGGGGTAGAGAAAAAAGGGAAGAGCCCAGTCAAAAGAGAAAGTGAGGCATCTCCAGCACCCCCCCCCCAGGAGTCAGGGTACAGCAGGTGCCTTGTGTACATGATGCCTGGTGGTGGAGAACAGGGGAGCAGGACCCCCTGAGTGACAAAGGCCCAATCATTCTGCATGTTTCCTGTAGCGGAAAGAGACCAGGGAGGTCAAGATAATGAGATAAAAACCCAACCCAGTCCCTCTGCCTCCAGAATTCCCACAGCTTGGGAAGGGGGTGAGGACCCCAGAGCACCAGACAAGCTGAATGCAGCTTGATTAGTGTAAGTCCAGCTATAGTCAATCAGAAGTCAATCAGACAGTCAATCAGAAGCTCATCCCTAGCAGCAAACAATATTACTCTACCTCCTAGCTACAGAAATTGGAGTTGGGGTGTGGGGGGTACTCCTTCTTCAGATCTGGTGAGGTCAATAATAACCCCTTATGTGTTCCTAGCATGTTTGAGGCACCCAACACTTAAGCAACTTCCTCTTTGTCAACTCTTGATCCCTAAAGCAGACAAGCAAAATGGGGTAGATGTTGATTGGCAACCCAAGTCCAGGGTTCCAGAAGCAATGAGCCTGGACAGTTACTCACAGATAGAGGAGGACCAGGCTGGTAGCCAGGAGAAGCCAGGTTTCTGTGGAAAAGCTTGGGATCAGGTCCATGGCCACTTTTCCTCTGTGAATTCTCTCTACTTCGGTTCAGCGATGTATGCTAGTCCTTGTTGGCCCGTGGGTGGGGAACTTCCCTTCCTACCAGCAGTGATTCAGTGAGGCTGGGATGTATACACTGAAAAGGGGGTGGGGCTGGAGCGACAGCCAGTAGCAGGGCCACCGGAGCTCCACCCACAGGTGCCCCTCAGCCATGAGTGCTGGCAAAGCATCGTGGACACTCTCAGTTTGACCTCCTTTGAGTTTATACTGTGGAAAATCAATACACAACTCAGTGCTACCAGTAATCTCAAAGGTTACAGAAACTCATGTAAAACCACTCTCCTTAAATCTCTAACTGTCCTTGTCACCATGGCTGCCTGTACCCCTAAATACTTGAAATCCTTCAAACAAGCTAGGTCTATACATCATTACTGAGGTAGTTTCCTGTGCCTAGAAATGCCCCTATACCGCCTACAAGGATCCTACTCATCCTTCAAACCCAACTCCAACAGAATCCCCTCTTTCCTCCTCAACATCCTGGAACAGATATAGCCACTTCATCCTCTGGGAAATTTCTGTTCTCCGAGTCCCAGTTTGATTATTGTCCTTTCTACCCTCCAGTCCCATAGTTGTCTACACACCTCTTAGCCTTATAGACAGAGAGCATCTCAAGGTGCAGTTTGAGTACCTGTCAACATTATTTCCCTAGTTCCCAGCCAAGTCCTATATGCTGAGAGGGGTATCCAGAAAGGTTGGTGGAGTTAAGTTGGTAGAGGTGAAATTGCTGGGTTTCCTGTGTGTCTGTTCTGGGTGGATTGTTGGCAACCAGGCCACATACCTGCTGGGAGATATCTAAGAACATACTACCTGGAAATCACACTGCTCATTATCATCACTCTGACCCATGTTCTATGTCTGCATGGCCTGAGAAATTGGATTATGTGGTATACTGCTGGAATCTCTGGGACAATGGAGCCCTGCAAAGACATAATTAAGAAAAAAGTGGCTGCAATCCTGAATACCAACAATGGACAGAATGTGTGAAAGAAGACACTGTGTCAGAAGAACACCCACACACCCCATAGCTCTCATCTACTCCTTCCTGTACTATGTTCATCATGTATTTTCCAAACTCTGCTCTAAATGCACAGGGTAGAAATAAAACAAAAAACCAGACATCATTCAGTTGTAGCAGAGAAAACTAATAATTTTAGTACAACCAAGAAAAAGTAACCATACATTCTCTTCAACAGGGAATGGCGTATCTGCTTTCTCCCTTTCCTTAGATGTTGGTCAAGCTGAATCTCAAATAACATTCGAGGAAGATTGAGTTCACAACCTACTCAGGTATAACCTGAAACTGGTTCCTGTATGCAGAAGGCAGGAAGAGATCCAAGTAATAGAATACCACCCTAGATCAGCAGTTTTTGTAAGTAAGCCTTAATAAGCAAGGCTTACTCACAAGCCTTGTCTTGAGCAACTGAAGACAATAGATGTCCACACCTGACTGCCACATCTTAAAAGTTTATAGAGAGAGGCCTTACTTGGTTCAGTCACGTATACTATCCAGAGAGTCTCAACACCACATCATGATGTTGAAGCTGTGCTTTGGGGCAATTTCTGAGATGGGGAAAGCGGCAAAACACACATTCCAAGGACAGAAAAGAGGCAGGTAGTCTCCAATTGCCTGGACCAGTTAATGGGTCAAAAAGAAGTTGTCCGTAATTGTTGATCTCCTAGTGTGTTTTGCCTGACCCTCAGTTGGCAAACCTAATGCAGCTATGATAATACACCCTGACCAAGTTGGATTTGACTCTGGAACTCAAGGGTGGTTAACAAGAAAAATAGAAATATCGAGTATCACATTAACCAATTAAGTAAGAAAAGTCCTATCATCAAAATAGAAAAAGAATTTGATCATATTCAATTACCATTTATGACATAAAAAAAAAAGTCTTAAAGTGAGGTGGCTGGGTGGCTCAGTCATTAAGTTTCTGCCTTTGGCTCAGATCATGATCCCACAGTCCTGGGATGGAGCCCAGCATCTGGCTCCCTGCTTGGCAGGAAGCCTGTTTCACCCTCTGCCACTCCCTCCTGCTGTATTCGTTCTCTCTCTCTCTCTCTCTCTCTCTCTCTCTCTCTCTCTCTCCTTCTCTCTCAAACAAATAAATAAAATCTTAAGAAAAAAGTCTTAAAGTACTAATAGAGAATTTACTTAACAATATGAAAGGATCTACCAAAAAAACTACAGGAAATATCATTCCTCAAATTATAAAAGTACTTTCCTCTTTTACCACTTTAATTTTTTACCTTACATACATATAGCCTTTTCAAAAATAATAACTTTAAATAATAAAATCTCAATTAAATTAACTTTTTGCTGTACATGGGAAGAACATCATTACTTGTTTTTGTCAGGAACCCAGCTTGGAGCTCCTAGGGTGAAAAGTTCAAAAATCACTGAAAAAATTACACATTTTTCTATCTTGAAAGACTTCCTGAACTGTTTAGCAAGGGGCAGAGGGGAAAGGAGAAGGTCAGAGCGTTCACGAGCTAGAGTTCTTGACCTTTAGTTAGAACAAAGTCTTCTTTGATAATGAGATGAAAATAATGCAATCTCTCCCTAGAAAATACACAAACATCAAACATTTTTGCACACAGTTACAAGGGATTCCCAAAGAGACATGGCACAATGGTAGCTGCGAAGCCCACTGATTTTTTTCTAGACACCCTGCCTTGCCAGCTGTGGCCTACTCCAGAGCTCCAGCAGGAGATTCTGGTTGGTGACATGGTTACATCCATGTAACCATGGGGACTTCTCTATCCTTCTGAATCAGTCTTCACTGTGCCTAGTCGCTAGAACGCACCCTGGAGGCAAAGTGTGAACAAAACTATTACCAAGGGAGGGGTGCCTGGTGGCTAAGTCAGTAGAGCATCTGGCTCTGGATCTCAGCTCAGGTCTTAATTGCAGGGACATGAGTTCAAGCCCCACAATGGGTTCCAAGCTGGACATGGCGCCTACTTAAAAGAAAAGACTGTTACAAAGGGCACTTACATAGTCGAACTAGGTGGGGTGCTCTGCTGCATGCATCACCCCTAAAGGTATCAGGAGGTTGGGGGAAGGCAGAGAAATGTGGGATGGGAAGCCACCCTGCAGGAGTTAGGGGGAGGGTATTTCCCATAGGAGGTGACCCAGGTTGTACCGTGAACAGAGGAGTGTTTGACCACAAGAAGAGAAGGAGAGAGGGCATTCTGAGCTGTGAGAATGGCCAGTTTACCATCATTATCATTGCTGAGTATGTTTATCATTTCTTGGTTGCAAAGTACAGTGTATAAGTCAAGCTTATTTTTATTGCTGGTAATAAGGAGGTAATCAGATCACAGCCCCAGGTAAGGATCCTCTGCTTCTAGTCCAAGGCTAAGGCCTACACTGGTCAGCAGGGGACTGGAGATTGCGCAGGGCCTCTGGAAAAAGTGACCATAGTGACCTGTCTTAACACTTGTCAGGGTAGTTTCTGGATCTTAAAACATTTATTGAGGTAAAATTCACATAATATAAAGTTAACCATTTTTAAAAATTTTTGTTTAAATTCAATTAATTAACATACAGAGTATTATTAGTTTCAGAGGTAGAGGTCAGTGATTCATCAGTCTTATATAACACCCAGTGCTCGTTACATCACATGCCCTCCTTAATGCCTGCCACCCAGTTACCCCATCCCCCCCACCTCCCCTCCAGAAACCCTGTTTACTATGATTAAGAGTCTCTTATCATTTGTCTTCCTCTCTGATTTCATCTTGTTTTATTTTTCCCTCCCTTCCCCTATGATCCTGTTTTGTTTCTTAGATTCAACATGAGTGAAATGATATGATAATTGACTTTCTCTGACTGACTTATTTTGCAGAGCATAATATCCTCTAGTTCCATCCATGTCACTGCAAATGACAAGATTTCATTTTTGATGGCTGTATAATATTCCATGGTACATACATACCACATCTTCTTTATCCATCATCTGTCTATGGACATCTGGGCTCTTCCCATAGTTTGATTACTGTGAACATTGCTGCTATAAACAACAATGTTTACAGCAGCAAAATTAACCATTTTAAAGTGAACAATTCAGTGTCACTTAGTATTGTTCAAGGGAAAAACCACCATCTCGAGGTGGAGTCACTGATACTAGGCCAAGCCACCAAACCAGGACTTAGTACCTAATCTACTTACAATTTTAACCTCTCCCAGAAATGCTGTCTTAACCAGTCAGTCAGGAATCTTCCAGTCAGCACCAATGAGGTAACCTGTCACATAGGCCCTTCTCCACATTCCAGAGGAAGAGGGGTTAATCTACCTAATAAGATCCCTGCCCTTCCCCCTAGGGAGGATGACCTTGTTGAAATAATTTTTTTTTACTTGAAATTTATTTTACTTTTTCAGCATTCCAAGATTCATTGCTCATGCCCCACACCCAGTGCTCCATACAATACGTGCCCTCAGTACCCACCACCAGGCTCTCCCATCCCCCCATGCCCTCCCTCCAAGTCCTTCAGTTTGTTTCTGTGTCCAAAGTCTCTCATGTTTCGTTTCTCTCCTTGAATGACCCTACTTCCCATTTACTTTCCTTCTCCTACTGTCCTCTATATTACCCCTTATGCACCACAAGTACGTGAAACCATGTGATACTTGACTTTCTCTACTTGGCTTATTTCACTCAGCGTAATTTCTTCCAATCTAGTCCATGTTGCTACAAAAGTTGGATATTCATCCTTTCCGATGGAGGCGTAGTATTCCATTGTATATATGGACCACATCTTCTTTATCCATTCATCTGTTGAAGGGCAGCTTGGCTCTTTCCACAGTTTGGCGATTATGGCCATTGCTGCTATGAACATTGGGGTACATATGGCCCTTCTTTTTTACTGCATCTGTATCTTTGGGGTAAATGCCCAGTAGTACAATTGCAGGGTTATAGGGTAGTTCTATTTTTAATTTTTTAAGGAATCTCCAGTTTTCCAAAGCGGCTGCATAATTTTTCTTTTTGCTAATAACTTCCCTGCCCCACCCTCCTACCTATAAAGATGTTCCATTTTGTACAATTCCTCAAAACATCTACTTGCTAGAGAGGATGTAGCCTGAAGATTCATGAATTGCTTTATAAAGCTAATGAGATCTTCAAATTTATGCAGTTGAATTTCAATTTTAAACAATATATTCACAGTGCTGTATAGCTACTACCTCTATCTAGTTCCAAAACATTTCCATTACTCCAAAAAAAAAAATCCCGTGCCTGTTAAATGGGTTCTCCCAACTCTCCTTTCTTCAGCCCCTAGCAATTGCCAATCTGCATTCTGTCTTTAGGGATTTACCCACTCTAGATGTTTCATGTAAATGGAGTCTTGTAATATGTGATCTCTTGTGTCTGGCCCCTATTAATTTAAATTTAAAGATTTAATTGGCTTTATTCAACAATTCCTGGATCAGCAGCATCCCACCTAGTAAACAGAGGTGAATTCCCAGGAACTATATGAAATGGAAGGATTTTACAGATAGAAGGGGTGGGACAGGAATTAAAGAGTATATTATTTCAGGGTGGGGGAAAGAATATGTTATTTCAGGCAAAACTGCCTTCCTTAAAAGGGTTTTATCTTGCAGATATTCTCACGATCCTGATCAGGAAATTCCAGACTGACTGGTGTAAAATTCCAGACTGACTGCCTGGGAGAGGCAGAAACTGCAATTTGATTAGGTATTAAGTATTGGTGGGGCTTAACGTAAGTGATTCCATTTGGGGCTTGTTTCTTTTGACACTTCCTTCACTTAGGAGAATATTTTCAAGGCTGATTCCTGCTCTGGCATGTATCAGTACTTCACTCCTTTCATGGTTGAATAGCATCCTATTATATGTACAATGAACCTGAAAATAAAAAGCCACAATGAGAGGCAAACTGGTGTTTATTTGGGATCAAATAACTACAACCTAAGGGGTGCAGATTCAGGTAGAAACCCAAACACGGTTCCACTTCAGGGTGAAAACAGGGAGATTAAGAGACAAGGGGAGGGGGAATGACATGAGTTCAAGAAAAAGAAAGCAAAGTTTTCTATGGAGTTTTTTTTTTTGCAAGCTAAGCTACTCTGGCTGCTGGTTTTATTTTCAGAAAGTCTATAACTATCAGTCTTATGAACCCCCTGACTTCTCAAGCAATTGTTTAAAGCAACTGCCATTTTGCCTGATCCAAAGGTTTTGGCCCAGCTCAAACTAGGCTGGTAAGACAGTTTCTCCATAGTGCCTGGTCCAGCTCTGTTTTTTTAAATTCTTTAATTTTATTTAAATTCAATTAATTAACATATATTATTAGTTTCAGAGGTATAGTAGTAGAGGTATTAGTTTCAGACATTCATCAGGTGCATATAACAACCAGTGCTCATTACATCACATACCCTCCACTACCCCACTCCCTACCCTCTCCCCTCCAGCAGCCCTGGGTTTCTTTAATTAAAGATTTTATTTATTTATTGGTCAGAAGGAAAGAGCCAGGGAGCACAAGCAGGGGGAGTAGCAGACAGAGGGAGAAGCAGGCTCCCTGCTCAGCATGTGGGACTCGATCCCAGGACCTTGTGATCATGACCTGAGCCAAAGACAGCTGCCTGACTGAGCCACCCAAGCATCTCAACCCTGTTTGTTACCTATAGTTAAGAGTCTCTTAGGGTTTGTCTCTCTCTGATTTCACCTTATTTTATTTTTCCTTCCCTTCCCCTATGATCCTCTGTTTTGTTTCTTAAGTTCCACATATGAGTGAAATCATATAATTGGCTTTCTCTGATTAACTTATTTCACTTAGCATAATGCCTTCTAGTTCCATCCACATCATTGCAAATGGTAAGATTTCACTTTTTGATGGCTGAGTAATATTCCACTGTGTATTTATATGACATCTTCTTTATCCATTCATCTGTCAACAGACATCTGGGCTCGTTCATAATTTGGCTATAGTGGACATTGCTGCTACAAACACTGGGGTCCATGTGGCCCTTTGGATCACTACATTTGTATTTTTTGGGTAAATACCTAGTACTGCAAAATCTATGAAGAACTTATCAAATTCAACACCCAAAAAACAAATAATCCAGTCAAGAAATGGGCAGAAGACATGAACAGACTTTTCTCCAAAGAAGACATACAAATGGCTTATAAACACATAAAAATTGCTCCTGCTCTACTTCAATTGACTCCAGTCATGTCAATTTTTCGCTGTATATACCACAATTGTTTACCCATTTGAGACAGGGAAGCTAAAGGGACCCCATGAAAAACTGCTTCTTGGCTCCTATTCCTGCTTCTATTCTCACTATTCTGACATCACATCTTACATACGCCTTATAGAACAGATAATGTATGTCCTCCTTGTAAAGGTCAAGGAGTTAATGATTTCTTTGGAGTTTTCCAGCACAACAGATAACACCTAAAGACTGACTGGGCAGGTCATCATGAATGTTTTCCAAGACCACTGACTCATCAGGAACCCTGGTTCCAGGGCATAAGTGACTTATGGAGAACACCTAATCATTCATCTTTGTTCCTGGATTACTGAGAAGACACCATGCACCAGACCATCATCCTCAGTAAAAACCCCAGTCCCCAAGCAATGATGAGACTTACTCTTCTTTCCTTTCTGAGTCTCCCAGACACTCTGTCCATATCTACATTCTCTTTATATCTTTAATAAATTCTGCTCTCATTTCCTGTTGACTTGTGGCTTATTTCTCTCCTGTGCAAAGCCAAGGACCCTCTTGGCTTGTCTTGTGGGACCCTTCACTCTGGGTCCTTGGCCCAAACCAGCCTGCATAACATCCACCCATTAATTTCCATTGTTTCCACATTTTGGCTATTGTGAATGGTGCTGCTATGAAAATGCAGGTAGATATGTTTCTTTGAGAAATTTGTCAGTTTTCTTAGGTATTTAACTACAAGTGGAGCTGGAAGGTTCATATGGAACTTCTATGATTAACATTTTGAGGAACTGTCAAACTCTTTTCCACAGTGGCAACACCATTTTAAAATATCACCAAAAACGTATGGAGGTTCCAATTTCTCCACATCTCACCAATACTTTCTATTTTCCTTTTTATATTTTTACAGCTATCTGAGTAGTTATGAAGTAATAAGATTTCTTTTTGATTCTGTGCAGCCAAAATGGTTAAGAATCTGAAAGACCGGGGCACCTAGGTGGCTCAGTGGGTTAAAGCCTCTGCCTTCAGCTCAGGTCATGATCCTGGAAACCCGGGATTGAGCCCCACATCAGGCTTTCTGCTCAACGGGAAGCCTGCTTCTCCCCCTCTCAGTCCCTCTGCTTGTGTTCCCTCTCTAGCTGTGTTTCTATCAAATAAATAAATAAAATATTTAAAAAAAAAAAAAGAGGGGCGCCTGGGTGGC
>PITA01027511.1:0-20730 GCA_004023965.1 Spilogale gracilis | reverse complement strand
CTGAGAATGGGGTATGGAAGGCAAGGTTTTCAGGGGGACAAGCTCCAAAGAGGTGGACCGGGAAGGAGAAGAGTACCTAGCCCTTCACAGGAGAGAGAGGAGGAGTGCCTGGCCGTGATGAGACGTTGAGACTTTGAGGTCTTCTGTGTCCTTTCCCTCAGGTGCCCCGTGCCCTCAGCCTCGGCAGCTCACAACCCAAGTCTTGCCCCCCTGTGCGCCTCTGACCGTGTTGGACTACTTTGAGGGCAGCGGCCCCGGGTTTGGCATTACCATTGTGGCTCTCTGCTGTCTTCCGCTAGGTGGGCTCTCCACACCTTCACCCACCTCTTTCCTCCTGGCCATCCCCCTGCCCACCGACTGTCCCTGCCCCCTCATAACCTGCTGGTCTGTGGGACGGGATCCTCGCGACCACCGAAGCCCAGCTCAGGGGACCCTGCAAAGGGCGGGCCAGGAGCAGAACCCTCAGTGAAACTGCAGGCGAGGGGCTCCTCTCCCCACAAGCTCCTTCTGATCCCTTTCAGTGAGTCTGCTCATCTCTGGGGTGGTGGCCCATTTCCGGAGCCGAGAGCGCAAGAAGCTACAGAAGAAAGGCAAAGAGAGTGTGAAGAAAGAAGCAGCCAAAGATGGTGTGCCAGGTGAGATGAGAGGGAGGGAGTTGGGGGCCAGAGGGGGAGCCTGGGGAGAAAAACCAGGTTACACATATGGGGAGAAAGCCGGGCCTTGGGGTGCTTGCTGAGACTGGTCGAGGGGAATTGGCTTGAGGTCAGGGGCCTGGGTACCTCTGCTGAGTCGTCCCTTCCCCAGCGATGGAGTGGCCGGGCCCGAGGGAGAAGAGCTATCCTGTCACCATCCAGCTGCTCCCAGACAGGCGCCTGCAGGTCCTGGACAGGCGGCTGTCTGTGCTTCGCACGGTCCAGCTGCAGCCCCCACAGCAGGTCAGCCTCATCTTATCCAGTGACCGCGGTCGCCAGACCCTGCTGCTCAAGATCCCCAAGGAGTATGACCTGGTACGGCCGTCCTGCCTCCCCTACCTGGAATGCTCTCCTGGCTCCCCTTGAAGAGCGAGTCGTGTCAGCTCACCCTGTCCTCAGCTACAGAGCTCCCCCGTGAAGGCAACGCTGGGCAGAGGCACCCTCTCTTGATGGGGGGGGGGCGGGGGCAGCTTTTCTCATCTTCCCCAAACTCAGGGTCCTTGCGAGGGGAGGCTGAGCCCCCGCTGGAGCCCAAGCACTGAGGGGGCTTCCTCCCACCCAGGTGCTGCTGTTTAACTCTGCCGAGGAGCGGGCCACCTTCGTACGGCACCTGCAGGACTTCTGCGTGCAGTGGGCTCTGGGTCTCGACGTGGCTGAGAGGAGGGAGAACGAGCTGTTCCGGAGGGCTGTGACCAAGCAGCAGCGGGGCCGCATCCTGGAGGTCTTCTTCAGACACCTGTTTGCCCAGGTGCCATGGCTGTGTCTTTTGGAGATGGGCCCTAGCCCGGGAGTTGGGGGGAACCTGGGCTGGACAGGATCCTACCGGGGTAAACGAGGCTTCTGGTCTGTGGGCTGGAGACAGCCAGCATTGACGGCCTCGGAGCTCTGCCACTCCCTCCCTGCCTGGCCTTGGGCAAGTCACACATCTCTGCTCTGTATCTCCATTTCCTCATCTCTGAAATAGTGATTCAAATAGGGCCCATCCCTTTGAGGTGGTGTGCTGATTCAGTGAGATAGTCCACATCGGTGGTTCTCAAAGTGTGGCCCTGGGCCAGCAGCAGTCACCTCAGCTGGGGATTTGTTGGAAATATCAAAGCAGGGGGCGCCTGGGTGGCTCAGTTGGTTAAGTGTCTGCCTCCCGCTCAGGTCATGATCCCAGGGTCCTGGGAGTAAGCCCAGCATCCGGCTCCCTGCTCATTGGAGAGCCTGCTTCTCCCTCTCCCTCTGCCTTCTGCTCTGCCTACTCGTACTCTATCTCTCTGTCAAATAAATACATAAAATCTTTAATTAAAAAAAAGTAATATCAAAGCTCAGCACTCCCCCACCAAACCTAGTAAATCCGAAACTCTGCAGTTGGGGCGCCCAAGCCCTCCAGGGGATTCTGATACACTTTCAGGTTAACACTATTCTATGTATAGTGTTTAGCCCAAGTGCTTGGTACATTGTAGGCAGTTAACAAATGGTAGTTGCATGTATATGACTTTTAAAATCTTTGCATAATGGGCAGAGACCAAATCAGGCAAGTGACAGTCCTGTCTAAATTGATGAGATAACATATCTCTAGCCTCTTCCTGCCTGTTCACCCCTGGCTACTTCATCTTCTGTCCCCAGTATAGGCTCTTTCGTTTTTGCATTTTGTATTCCAAACTTTGCCGCTTCTCATTCCCCGCCCCCACCAAGCTAGCACCGTTCCTGCTGTATAAACCTCCTGGATCTTGAGGTCCAGGGAGAAAATGGGCTGGCTGCCAAAGATTTGTTTCATCCCCTCAACAGGAGAGCCGAGGCCCAAGTCAGAAGTCTATCTAAGGACCGGGAGTAGCCACCGGGGCACCCCCTTTCTGAATTGGACTTTGGGGAGATGGAAACGGTCACTGAACTGCATCCAGCCTGGGCCTCACCTCCTTCTCTCTCTCTCCCCCTCTGCTGCTGCCCGAGTGCAGGTGCTGGACATCGACCAGGCGGACGCGGGGACCCTGCCCCTGGACTCATCACAGAAGGTACGGGAGGCCCTGACTTGCGAGCTGAGCAGAGCGGAGTTTGCCGAGTCCCTGGGCCTCAAGCCCCAGGACATGTTTGTGGAATCCATGTTCTCCCTGGCTGACAAAGATGGCAATGGCTACCTGTCCTTCCGGGAGTTTCTGGACATCCTGGTGGTCTTCATGAAAGGTAAGGGGGGGGGGCGGTGGGCCATTCCAGGAACCAGCAGTCTTTCAGCACAGAGGTGAGCTGCATCCCTCTTTCTCTTCCCAGGCTCCCCAGAGGACAAGTCCCGTCTGATGTTCACCATGTATGACCTTGATGCAAATGGCTTCCTCTCCAAGGATGAGTTCTTCACCATGATGCGGTATGGTGTGGGCTCTTCCAGTTCGAGATTCCCTGCTGTTTCAAACACGGGAAGTCAAATCAGAGGATGGGTGAGGAGGCTGTGTGACCCCAGCTGCTCCCTCCTAGACCCTCAGAGCATCCAGCTTCCTAAGAAGTTGACCTGGCCAGGCCTCTGCCTCCGAGAGGGTCTATTGTCTGCACTGTCTGTACCAGCCAGAAAATTCTCCCTCCCTAGTTAAAAACAAACAAACAAACAACAGCCAAACCAATATGACCAATAACAAAAGTCTACTGGCCCCTTTTGGTTGCCTTTGGACCTTTGTAGGCTCTTGTCCACCATACATAACACCGTGCTTTGTCCTGTGAAATGATGGAGGAGGGATGATCTTGGTCACTCTTCCAGTATTAATCACCATGACATGCAGGAGGAGAAACATAGAAACTTCCTCTATATTCCAGCCCTTCTTTCTTCCTGCTGCGAAAGCTATTTCTGGTTAGGGTGTGCTGAAAAAGACCAGTTTTAGGGCATGGACTTCTTACTCTAGAAGGCACTGTTCTGGTTACACGGTCCCCTTCAGCTCCATAAGGACAGGGGTCTGGTTTCTCTTCTGTTTCACGCTGAATCCGCCTCTTCTGCCCTGTGATTGGCACACAGCAGGTATTCAATACGAACTTACCTGAATAGGATGGAAAAAATGAGTAAAGGAATACATAGAATGCATAAAATGGTCCGGAGTCTTTTACCTTTTCTACCTTGTCATTGCCTTCAGCATTCCTCCGAACCGAGGCATCCCTCTTGCAGCCCAGATCCCACAACTGGCCATGGGCGTCTGAAAGGCTGGGGTGAAGCCGTCTGGGTGGCTCAGTCCATTAAGTGGCCAACTCTTGATTTCAGCTTGGGTCATGATCTCAGGGTTGTGGGATCAAACCCTGCGTTGGGTCTGTGCTTAGCATGGAGCCTGCTTGAGATTCTCTCCTTCCCTCGCCCTCTGCCCATCCCCCTACTCTCTCTCTCTCTAATCAATCAACCAATCAATCTTTAAAAGGCACGGGCAAAGTCCATTGCAGTCCATCCATCCTGGGGGTGCCATTGCAGGCTGGGGAATGCTGGGGAACCCTGGGGAATGCTCCAGGGAGTCCAGGAGAGGGTCCCTGTCCCCCAGGGCTGAACAACCACCATCTCCTCCTGTACCCAGTGGTGAGTCCTGCTCAGTCTCACTTGGATGATATGTCTTTGAAATATGTTTGCTGTGTTGGACTTACACCAAAGTGCATGGTTTATTTGTGTCCCAAAGCTCAGCCTAGGACAAGAGTGTGGCCACTGCAGCTGCCACTGTGGGTGCTATCAGATGGGGTGTGGAGACACTCCTACCTGGGCCCTAGGGTGTTGGCACAAGGAAGCAGCAGCCCTTGTGGCTACATCCTCCCCCCCCACACACCTGGGCTGTCTGTGCCCCCACTGGACTGTGAAAGAGGAAGGCCAGTGGTGGCATGGGGTGCCTTAACCCAAGAGAGTGGGCAGAGAGCCTGCCACACGAGAAGCCCATGGCCCATTTGGACATGTCTAAGGGGGCATTCATCCCACCTCTCAATGCCCCCTGGTTTGAGGGCTGCTTTCTCTAATTGGTCAAGGTCACGTTCAATTTCAAACCCTTGGCCACCCCACCCAGCTTCACGTCAGCTGCAGGCTGATGAACACCTTCTCAGTGCCATTTTCCGGGTCACTGGTAACCACATTAGATAATCTGGGGCCTGCCCCACCCTGCGCCTGCCTGAACCTGACCCTGCCGGATGACTGTCTCTCCTCCTCTCCCAAGGTCCTTCATCGAGATCTCCAACAACTGCCTGACCAAGGCCCAGCTGACGGAGGTGGTGGAGTCCATGTTCCGGGAGTCCGGCTTCCAGGATAAGGAGGAGCTGACGTGGGAGGACTTCCATTTCATGCTGCGGGACCACGACAGTGAGCTCCGCCGCACGCAGCTCTGCGTCAGAGGTGGAGGTGCGTGTGTGCGTGTAAGAAGTGGTAGGAGTCAAGGAGGGGAGTTCCTTCCACGTGAGAGTGGGTAGGACCCAGGTTGTATGTCTCTGCAAGTCTTTGTGCCTGGTATAGAGCCAGGCACTTGTCGTCAAGGGGGTCCCGTACAGCTGTGCCCTCTGTGCACTGCACAAAGATGCCTGCTGAGACGTCAGGGGGTGGGCTGAAACCCAGCCTACGTTCCACTCACTGAGCTTGTGCCCACTGGCCTGGGGTGCACCTAGTCAGAGGAAGAGGCATTATTTTCTTTATTCAAAGGATGATGGGTTGCCCCTGCCTGCAGCGGTCCCCTTTTCCAATTGTACCAAATCACCGCCTCGTCGAGCAGTGGCTGTCCTGTGCACAGTGGGTGCTCAGTGGGGACTCAGAGGGGCAACAAGGCTGGAACAAGAGACGAGAATGTGGCAAAGTCACCGGCAGGTGCTGTGCCAGCCTTCCTAGAGGGGTGGGGGGGGCAGTCTCCCACGCTTCTGCCCTGGTGGGCAAGCCTGTCCACACTCTCGTTCGTCACTTCAGGTGTTGGGGACATCTTTAAACCAAACATCAGCTGTCGAGTCTCATTCATCACTCGGACCCCTGGGGAACGGTGAGCAGGGGTGCGGTATTGGCAGGTCCCCTGAAGAGAAGTGACGGCAGGAGGGCTGCCCGAATCAGTCCCGGGGCCCAGACATTTACCTCCTGAAAGTAGCTCTTAGTCTATGATGGATCCTGGACCAGATTCCAGTGCTTCCCACAGGCCCCGTGGCTCAGGAGATTGGCTCTCTCCCCGCCACTCGAGGACAGAATCCTAAAGACCACATCATATTCATTCATTCTGCCCTGCCTCTCCTGCCTGGTTTCTCTCTGACCAGTTTTGTTTTGTTTTGTTTTGTTTTTAAAGATTTTATTTATTTATTTGACAGAGAGAGATCACAAGTAGGCAGAGAGGCAGGCAGAGAGAGGAGGAAGCAGGCTCACCGCTGAACAGAGAGCCCGACGCGGGCCTTGATCCCTGAGACCATGACCTGAGCCGAAGGCAGGGGCTTTAACCCACCCAGGCGCCCCTCCCTCTGCCAGTTTTATGGGCAGGTTCTGTGGGCAGCGATGGGCCCCAGGCTCCATCCCCATCTTCTGAAGTTCTGATCTGAGGGGTCTTCTCCTGGCTGCAAAGACAAGGGGAGAACAAGCCGCATTTTCCATTTCTCAGCTCCTGCTCCCAGAAACTGCAGCTCCCTGCCTCAGAAGCCCCAGAGCTGGGAGGCCCTGGGCTGAAGAAGAGGTTTGGCAAAAAGTGAGTATTTTCCAGAACCCCAGGCCCAAGGGAGTATAGGGAGAATCCTCGGAGTTTCTGGGCCCTGCTCCCCACTCCTGGACGCACAGGGTCACATGTCTCATTCCCTGACCGGTGGGCCACAGAGTCCAGTGATTCTTCCCCATCTTTCAAGCTCTGCTCCCTTATCTTAGGGCATGGGACCTGGCAGGGCCCACTCCCCGGCTGTACACGGAGGCGCTAAAGGAGAAGATGCAGCGGGGCCTCCTGGCCCAGAAGTTTCGGCAGTACAAGCGCTTCGTGGAGAACTACCGGCGGCACATCGTGTGCGTTGCGGTCTTCTCCGCCATCTGTGCGGGCCTGTTTGCAGAGCGCGCCTACTGTAAGAGCTCCGGGCTGCGGGCAGTGGGAAGGGGACATGGGGAGTCTTCTGGTGGCTCTCCCCCACCCCGGAGCCGAGGTGTGCCGGCGGGCCCGGGCCCCACCTCTGTGCCATGCTTATCCGCCCTCGGCCCCTCCCCAGATTATGCCTTTGCCTCGCCACGCTCGGGCATCGCAGAGACCACCTTTGTGGGCATCATCCTGTCCCGGGGCACGGCCGCCAGCATCTCCTTCATGTTCTCCTACATCCTGCTCACCATGTGCCGCAACCTCATCACCTTCCTGCGGGAGACCTTCCTCAACCGCTACGTGCCCTTCGACGCCGCCGTGGACTTCCACCGCTGGATCGCCATGGCCGCCGTTGTCCTGGCCAGTCTGTGGCTCCTTGCACCCTCTCCCCACCCCCGTTTTTGCAGCCTCATGGGTCTAGCTGTGGGGGAACCAGTGAGGAGCCTGGAGCTACTTATACTCCCAGCCCTCCTCCCTGGGCCTACTCTGTCCCTCGGGGTGGGGGGCGGGGTCGGCCCTTGGTGGCGGGGGCGGGGAGACATCTCGAACGGGGTCTCTCTCAGTTTTGCACAGTGCTGGCCACGCGGTCAATGTCTTCATCTTCTCGGTCAGTCCCCTTGGCCTGCTGGCGTGCATCTTCCCCAATGTCTTTGTGAACGATGGGTCAGTTCTGGGGAGGGTGCCTCCTTGGGACACTCGGGGCAGCCGAAGGGCATAATGGAAAAGACAGAGATGGCCCTAGACACTCTGCTCTGTCTTTGAATGAGAGCGAGAAGCCGGCTGGGGAAACTGAAAGGTGACTTCCTGGCCCTGGAAGGAAGCTGGCCCTGATTAGCTGGGAAAATGTTCAGGAGATGAATCGGAGACCCTTTCCCATGTGTGCCTGGCATGGCATCTTAGCCTGCCCTCCATTCACTGGGCAGACATTTCTGGAACACATCGAATGGGCCCATCCAGGTGCCAGAGAACAGGCAGGCCACATTCACGCAGTCACTCAGCAAACACTGAGTCTTTGCTACGTGCCTGACACTGTGTGAGCCCAGGGATTAGAGCAGCGAGCAGGGCGGGGCCCCGCCCTTGCCCCCATGGGGAATATGAACCAAGCACTCCAGGAAGCGATTGTCAGCTGTGTGAGGAGAGTTCAAGATAACACAGGAGGAAGAGCAACCGAGAGAGCCGGGGTAGACCTATGGGGGGCTGGGTGCCGTGTTCCTTGGGTGGACGTCTGGCTGGAGGTCCAGGAGGCTCAGGAGTCAGGGTGGGCGACGGCAGCATCAGATGGTGACGGTGGAGGGTGGTGGGCAGTCCTACCCCAGCCAGAAGCTCCATATACGTTTTGCCCCACAGGTCCCAGCTTCCCCAGAAGTTCTACTGGTGGTTCTTCCAGACAGTTCCAGGTAGGGAATGGGGCTGTATGTGGGGTCTGGGGGTTCTATCTGAGGATCTATGCTTGTCTTCCTCTTCCAATGAGTACGTCCTTGTTTGTGGCAGTCATGGTTTCTCTCTAGGCTCTAGGACAGACACCAGCAACAGTCCTGGGGGCCAGGGAGGGCAGAGAAGGAGGGCAGAGTGGGGGAGTGCTCTGTTGCCTCCTCAGCCCATGCTGAGGCCCTGTGAGGATCCTCTGACCCTGTCCCCTGCCCCCAGGTATGACGGGAGT
The DNA here is from genome assembly GCA_004023965.1 of Spilogale gracilis. Lineage (NCBI taxonomy): Eukaryota > Metazoa > Chordata > Mammalia > Carnivora > Mephitidae > Spilogale > Spilogale gracilis. The sequence goes on along the minus strand of PITA01027511.1, from coordinate 12,379 downwards.
GCTGCTGCTCCTGGTCCTGGCCATCATGTATGTCTTCGCCTCCCACCACTTCCGGCGCCGCAGCTTCCGGGGCTTCTGGCTGACCCACCACCTCTACATCCTGCTCTACGTGCTGGTGAGGGCTCCCGGGGCTGGGCCAGGCCATGGGGCAGGGATGAGCACTCATGAGGTAGGTAGGGACCTATTTGGATCTAAGATCTCAGAGTGAGACGCTGAGGTCAGAGACCCTAGTCTTCGAAGTCTGTATGGGCTTTACTGACACAGCCCAGGTCGAGGGCCCAGGCAGGAAGTGTCTGGTCAAGGGGGGTGAAGGAGGAGGGTCCGACTGGGCCTGAGCTCTACTAACTGGCCGTGTCTCCAGCTCATCATCCACGGCAGCTTCGGCCTGATCCAGCTGCCCCGTTTCCACATCTACTTCCTGGTCCCGGCGCTAATCTACGTGGGGGACAAGCTGGTGAGCCTGAGCCGGAAGAAGGTGGAGATCAGTGTGGTGAAGGCCGAGCTGCTGCCTTCAGGTACCGGCCCAAGCTGACCCCAGGCGGGGAGCAGTGGAGGTCAACTCCTGGGATGTGTGGAGACGGCTGCACACCACCATGGAGGCTTTTGAGAGCCCCTTGGGGAACCCGTGCAGCTTTCCTGATGCAAACGGAGCCCCAGAAAGGGCTGTGCTTGCCTCCAGGAGGATTTGCAAGCAAGGAGAAGTGACCGTGAGAAGAGGCAGCTGCAAGTGCATAGAGGGAGGTTTAAGGACAATGCAAACCCCCTCTGTGTGTGGCCTGGGTGCAGCTTGAGAAACCATATCTACTCCTGCCTTCTCCTCAAATAGCCGCCCCCCCATTCAAAGAGAGGCAGCTGGCCCACATTTCAAGAGTCTGTTTTTGAGAGTCTGTTGACCAAAGGGGGATTCACATCACTGTAGAGGCTGGCAGATGATTTTAAGTGTTGTGGGACCATCTCATCTCCAGGAGCAAGTAGGGAAATTAACCTCATTTCAACTTTATGTCAATTAAGATTACTCAAGGACAGAGCCTCAGCATGTGTTAGTATATGCTTTGTACTCTCTAGCACTCACAAATCAACTTTTTTAAAATCAATTTTTTAAGAATTTTTATGCGCCACGCCCAGTGCTCCATGCAATACGTGCCCTCCTTAATTCCCAACACCAGGCTCCCCCATCCCCCCACCCTTTCCCTTCCAAGACCCTCAGTTTATTTCTCAGCGTCCGCAGTCCCTCATGCTTCGTCTCCCTCTCTGATTTACCCCAGGTCACGTTTCCTTTCCTCCCCTTAATGTCCTCCATGTTCAGTTTTTTTTTAGCAAAGAGAGAACAGGCATGAAGCTCAGCTATGGTCGGGTACCAGTGTCCAGCTAAAATCTGATAAAATACGGTCCCTTCTATTTAGAACACACGGTTCTGGTTTTCCACCCATCTTAGGGATCTGAAGTTTGTCAAGGTAAATCAAATTGAAAAAGTAAGTCAATTTAAAGAAAAACATTAGGGAAACAGTAGTACAGAGATGTGCAGAAATGGCCCATCACAAAGGTAATTCTCGGTGGTGGTAGAGTAAACACTGAGATGGTCTTTGAGGACCTCGAGGTCCCCTGACCTGTAGGCCAATATTCAGGACAGTGATATAGGGCCTGGGCCTTTCATGGGAATAAGGAGTGAAGCAGAAGAGAGAACTGGAACCAGGAGCAGAGAAATCAAGTTCTTTTTTTTTTTTTAATATTTTATTTATTTGACAGAGAGAAACACAGCCAGAGAGGGAACACAAGCAGGGGGAGTGAGAGAGGGAGAAGCAGGCTTCCTGCCGAGCAGGGAGCCCGATGTGGGGCTCGATCCCGGGTCTCCGGGATCATGACCTGAGCCGAAGGCAGTCGCTTAACCAACTGAGCCACCCAGGCGCCCCAGAAATCAAGTTCTTGGGCTACTCAGGAAAGAGAGAAGGGGACCCTCCAACTCCTACCCCCAGGAACCTCACTTGCTCAGACCATATATGCCCACTCCCTGTGCCTCCGATGTGTAGAGAAGACAAGGTATCTGCTAGTCTTTAAGTACTAGGAGCAAGCCTCCTGATCCCTGCCGTTGCCCGCCATGACCCCCAGGAGTGACCCACCTGCAGTTCCAGCGGCCCCAAGGCTTTGAGTACAAGTCGGGACAGTGGGTGCGGATTGCCTGCCTGGCTCTGGGGACCAACGAGTACCACCCCTTCACCCTGACTTCTGCACCCCATGAGGACACGCTCAGCCTGCACATCCGGGCGGCAGGGCCCTGGACCACTCGCCTCCGGGAGATCTACTCACCTCCAACGGGAGATGGCCGTGCCAGATACCCAAAGGTGCCTACCACGGGGAATCACTTTTGGCGCTCCAGCACTGGCAAAGGGTTCCCACCCCCCCTCCACTCTGAGACTAGAACCTCCAAACTGCACAAGGCCAGGCCTGGGTGCCTCAGGAGAGGCTAAGATGTTGCCATATCCTTCTTCTCACTGCTCCATTTCTTTTTCTTTCCTTCTTCCTTTCCTTCTTTTTTTTTTTTTTTGACAGAGAGATCACAAATAGGCAGAGAGGCAGACAGAGAATGAGGGGGAAGCAGGCTCCCCCCCCGATCAGAGAGCCCGAGGTGGGACTCGATCCCAGGACCCTGAGATCATAACCTGAGCCAAAGGCAGAGGCCCAACCCTCTGAGCCACCCAGGCGCCCCTCCCACCTCCATTTCTAACCTCAGAGCTGAGGTCAGGTCAGGCTTATCTCTTCTCTCCCTTTGGTTGGCAGCTGTACCTCGATGGGCCATTTGGAGAGGGCCACCAGGAATGGCACAAGTTTGAGGTGTCCGTGCTGGTGGGAGGGGGTATTGGGGTCACCCCCTTCGCCTCCATCCTCAAAGACCTGGTCTTCAAGTCATCTTTGGGCAGCCAAATGCTCTGTAAAAAGGTGAGTGTCTGTCTCCCATTCTCTGAAGGAATGGGGACAGACTGCCTGATTGTGTCCTCATATCACAGCAGAGTAATATGAGGAAAAGCCCGCGGCTCCTAGACGCTGAGTCTGCTGGGGTCCTTCAGACGCCATTGTCCACGTGCCCCGCAGCTGAGGGAGGGCGGAGGCACAGGAGAAGGGCCGCTGCTGGGGTCTGTTGGTTAAAAGATTGTGGTGCTGCCGAGCTTAGGTGTCTGGAGGTGGTCAGAGGCTTCCCGGCCTCCCGGGTGAAGGCATCTGGAGCGGAGGAACCTTGAGCGGGGCCGGCTCCTGAGCGCCCACCATGTGTCCCCAGATCTACTTCATCTGGGTGACGCGAACCCAGCGGCAGTTTGAGTGGCTGGCTGACATCATCCGGGAGGTGGAGGAGAATGACCACCAGGATCTGGTGTCCGTGCACATCTACATCACCCAGCTGGCCGAGAAGTTTGACCTCAGGACCACCATGCTGGTAGGTCGGGGCCAGCCAGGCAGGGTGCCACGGTGGGCCACCATCTAGACTAAGACGTGACTCTGGCTCTGCTTGGTTGTGCCCTTCCTCCTCTACTCCCTCTGCCAGTACATCTGTGAGCGGCACTTCCAGAAGGTGCTGAACCGGAGTCTGTTCACGGGCCTGCGCTCCATCACCCACTTCGGCCGCCCCCCCTTTGAGCCCTTCTTCAAGTCCCTGCAGGAGGTCCACCCCCAGGTGAGTCCCACCGCACCCGTCCTGGGACCCTGGCCTTCCCCAGCCAGGATCTCCTGCCCTCAAGTACCCTGCAGATGTAATCTGAGTGGAGGACCGCCCCATAACAGCCCCAGGGTGGGGTCAAGTGTTGGAGGAAGGCTTCAAGCCCAGCCTCCTGCTGCCCGCAGCTCAAGCCTCCTCCTTAGGGCTGGGGGTCAATGCCTTGGTCATGCCAGAAGGCTTGAGGAGCAGCTTCTTCCCAGGGGTGAGCATCGTAAGCCTTCAGGCCTCTGCTGTCTGCAGCCATTCCCCTCAAAACACCTGACAGGTACCAAAGATTGGGGTGTTCAGCTGTGGCCCTCCAGGAATGACCAAGAATGTAGAGAAGGCCTGTCAGTTCATCAACAGGCAGGACCAGGCGCACTTCGTGCACCACTATGAGAACTTCTGAGAACCTCTGGGAACTTCCTGCTTCCTGTTTTGCCTCTGTGGACCAGCCCTGCCTGCAGTTTCTCTGTCAGAATCCACCTCACGCCTCAGCTGGAAAGTTGGAAGAGCCTCTCCCTCATGGCCCCATCTGTCCTGTGCCCTGAGAAGGTAGAGAAGACCCCTCCAGCTCAAGTCACAGAGGTTATGGCAAACAAAAGCAGTGTGGGGACAGCCCCCACCTTGTGACATCTGTAGAAATGAGGAGATACAATAGTGTTTGCCTCTGATAGGCCCCCACGTCTCTGTTTTCCTTGCACAAAATTGATGTGTTGCTTTGGTATTTTCTTGACCAAGGCATTTGAGGGATGACGGGGTGGGGATATCCGATGTGAAGAGAGGGCTAAGTGAGACTCACCTCAGAGCCTACCTCAGAAGCCATGATACTTAGAACCTGGATAGTTAAACTGCCTCTGTTTAGTCTCTGAGGCCTTGTCCCTCCAGCTCCATCCCCAACCCTTCCTCCTAAAGAGAGCTCAGAGAACAAACATGGCTCCCTACTTCTGATGGTTCCATGCTCAACTAGTAATGCCTGCTGCTGTGACCTTTTTGTGGCCCCTCTCTGGGCTTGTGGAGTAGCCTCTGGGCTCCGAGACCAAGGGAGTTCAGCCTGTCTGCCAGGCGCCCAAAACCCCCTTTCAGTTTCCTTCTTCCACAGGAGTGGGGTGACCAGCTGTCCTGGTTTCCCCAGGCCTCTCCCTGTGTGACCACTGAAAGTCTCTGGTCCTTGGAAACGCCTCAGTCCCAGGCAACTCTGACAAAATTGGTCACCCCACACAAGAGGCAGCCTAGCATGTCACTTCTATACTTGGCTCTTTGAGCACATCCTTTTCCTTCTGCATCTGATCCTTTCCTAAAAAGTTGAGCTTTAGGTTTTTAAACATAAATTTAAGTCTAATTTTCACACAGCGAAGGGCATAAATCTTAAAGTTACATGTACATGTGTTAACATTACCCAAGTCAAGATGCAGAACATTTCCATCACCCCAGAAACTTCCTTGTACCCCTTGCAGCTAGTCTCCCCAGTCCAGTAGGCGCAATCACTGATGTGATTTATGTCACTCCAGATTAGTTTTGGTTATATCGAACGTATTCTAAGAAACTAGCTTCTTTCACTCAGCACAATGTCTTTGCGATTCATCCATATTGTGTGTATCTGTAGTATATTCATTTTCATTGCTGAGTTGTACTCCACTATGGAGATGTACCAAAATGTTTACCCCTCTTCTATTGATGACATTTGGGTTGTTTCTAGTTTTTGATAATTCTCAATAAAGCATCAATGAACATTCTCATACGTGTCTTTGTTGGATCTACTGTACTCATTCTTGCTGGGTCACGGAGTTCTCCAACCAACCTGTCGCAGGGAGAGTTTCTGCCCGTCTCCACATGCTTGCCCCGGGCTCCTCTCCTCATTGGTCCCATTCAACCTCTTCTTACAGGCCAATGTGTTTGGCTTCCAACCCTCTCTATTGAAGGAATCTCTCTGACAGAAGTGGAAGAATGCTGGATCAGAGACCAGAATTCTGGTGCCAACTTTACCCCTAAGTAGCTACAGAGGAAAAAACCCTTAACTTCTGTGAACCTATTTTCTCACATATTAAAATGTCTATCTGGGTATTAGGAAGTCAGATAGTGATACTGGCCCAGAAAATGGTTCAGAAGAGAAAACTTATGTGCTATGAGCCAGTTAGAGCCTATCGATAATCAGCATTGCAGCTGGACCAGCCCTTGGGGTTCTCCTTGTGATTGCAAGCTGCCCTTGGCAATAACCATAAAGGATCTTCGAAAGAGATGAGGTTTATTACTTAGAAGTGTTGGAAATTACATGGCACACCCGGGCCACACAGTGAGGTCAAAGCTTGGGCCTGGGGTTCTGCTTCTATTGGGGTAGAGGATGGATGCTTAGGGTTTTGAAGCTCATTCTTTATTGATGACTTTAAAACGTAAGAGTGGAGGGGTGTCTGGCTCTCTGGTATGGTAGGCGGAGCACGTGACTTTTGATCTCAGGGTTGTGAGTTTGAGCTCCATGTTAGGTGGAGAATACTTTTTTTTTTTTTTTTTTAAAGATTTTATTTATTTGACAGCGAGAAACACAGCTAGAGAGGGAACACAAGCAGGGGGAGTGAGGGAGGGAGAAGCAGGCTTCCTGCAGAGCAGGGAGCCCGATGCGGGGTTTGATCCCAGTCTCCGGGATCATGACCTGAGCCAAAGGCAGTCGCTTAACCAACTGAGCCACCCAGGCGCCCCTGGAGAGTACTTAAAAATAAAATCTTTTAAAGAAATCCATAAGAGGGGTGCCTGGGTGGCTCAGTCAGTTAAGAATCTGACTCTTGATTTTTGGCTCAGGTCCTGAATCAAGCCCCAGCTTGGAGCCTGCTTAAGTTCTCTTTCTGCCCCTCAACATCTCTAAAAAAATTTTTAAAAACCCCGTAAGGGTGGGAATTGAAACTACAGGAAGAGAAAAAGCAAGCTGCTCAAATAGTCAATTATCAAACAAACTCAAGGGAGGTTTCTGAAACAACGGAGCTTTGAGTGGTGAGTTGGGAGGGATAGTAGCCGGTTCTTTATCCTGTCGTGTGGCTGTCAATGTGTTTATTCAAGATAGTCATCTTTTAAATGACTGCCTCTTTTTTTTCCGTATTTATTGAGAAATAATTAACCTGTATCACTCTATTACTGTGTAAGTTTAAGGAGGGAGTACAGCATAATGGTTTGATTTACATATATTGCGAAATGATCACCATGATAGCTTCAGCTGACTTTCATCATCTCATATAACTACCATAAAAAGGAAAGAAAAAAATCTTTTTTTTCTCCTTGTGATAAGAACTCTTAGGGTTTACTCTCTTAACAACGTTCCTATGTATCATACAGCAGCGGTAGCTAATGTAAAGTTGTGCATTACGTCCCTAGTACTTATTTATTTTATAACTAGAAGTTTGTACCTTTTTGATCTCCTTCTTCTACTTCCTCCTCCCCACACCCACCTCTGATCTCTTCTTCTATGAGTTTGGTGGCTTTTTCTGTGATTGTTCTATATATAAGTGAAATCATACAGGATTTATCTTTCACTGTGCGACTTGTTTCATTTGGCATAATGCCTTCAGGCTCCGTCCATGTTACCACAAAGGTAGGATTTTCTCATTATTTACGACTGAATAATATTACATATATACACTTACTGCAACTTCTCTATTTATCCATTGATGGACACTCGAGTTGTTTCTGTGTCTTGGCAAACATACCTAATGCTTCTGTGAGGCAAATACCTTTTCAAGTTAACGTTTTTGTTTCCTTTAGACATATTCCCAGAAGGGGAACTGCTAGATCGTATGGTAGGTAGTTCTATGTTTTCTTTTTAGAGGACCTTCCATACTGTTTTTCACAGTGGCTGCACCAAATTACAGTCTTCCTAATAGAACAGTGCCCAAGGGTTCCCTTTTCCCTGCAGCTGTGCCAGCCTTTGTTATCTCTTATCTTTTTGATGATGGCTATTCTAATAGGCATGAGGTTTTAGTTTGCATTTCCTTAATGACTAGCGGTATTGAGGATCTTTTCATGTACCTGTTGATCTTTTTTATGTCTTTGGCCCTTTGACCATTTTATTTTAAAGATTTTATTTATTTATTTGACAGAAACACAGCCAGAGAGGGAACACGAGCAGGGGGAGTGAGAGAGGGAGAAGCAGGCCTCCCACAGAACAGGAAGCCAAATGTGGGGCTAATCCCAGGACTCCGGAATCATGACCTGAGCCGAAGGCAGAAGCTTAATGACTGAGCCGCCAGGTGCTCCAAGTCCTTTGACAATTTAAAAAATGTATATATTGTATTCACGTGTGAAAGAAAAAGAAAGAAAGCAGGCGGAGGAGTAGAGGGAGAGGGACAAGCAGGCTCCGTGGAGCACGGAGTCCAACACGGTACTCTATCCCATGAGCCGAAACCAAGAGTCAGATGCTCAAGTTAAGTTAGTCACTTCCATTAAAAAAAAAATAGATAAGGAAGATGAAAAGAAGGAAGAAGGAAGGAAATGAAAGAAAGAAAGAAAGAAAGAAAGAAAGAAAGAAAGAAAGAAAGAAAGGAAGAAATAAAGAAAGAGAAAGAAAGAAGGAAGGAAGGAAAGAAAGAAAAGAAAAAAAGAAAGGAGGCAGGGAGGAAAGAGGAAAGAAAAAATGATGAGGGCTTGTCCTGTAGCATAAGAATGGACCATACAATTGCAATCTGTGATGATTATTAATCTACCTGTTTGTTAACAGCACCAAGCCCATGAGCTTCCAGCCCTCCTGCTCTTTACGGGTGTACAATACAACCAGTGATTAATCCTAAACTCTAGTCCCTTAAGTCTCAACCTTAGCTTATTCTGAGTTCCCATCACTGCCTTCCTTATTCCTTTCTAAAGACTGCTTAAGGTATTTACCTGCCGGATCTTAACTCACCTCTTCTTGCCAGACTAGAGAGTGTTGTTGACATGGCTGCCATGATATCCCTAACACTCTACTCAGCCCTACCCTCTCTGCCATGCGAGGGCCTGAGGATCTCCTGAGGACTCCATGATCGCTCTTGGTCAGACACCACATGCCATCGTGATCTTGAGTAGCCTCAGGTGGCACTCAGCAGGCCTGGCCTTGTTTCTGGCTCCCTAGTCCAGCCAGGTTCTATACATCAACCCTAGTCATATATTCTTGTGATCTGACTGCTCAGTCTAACCTTTCCCAGACTTCAGTAAGCCATTTGTTGCTGAGATAAGAGTAAGGAACCCTGAGATAAGCCAGGAACAGGCAACCATCACACGATGTGCCTTTGGTTTGAGAAAATGAGGTCATCAACTACACAAGTAGGTGTAAGGGAGAGGCCAGACTCTGGGAAATTATGTATACAAGGGAGGCTACACAAATGCCTAGGGGAAAGAGGACTGGGGAAGGGTGACTTAGAGGAAATTCATGAAAACGTTCATACTAACAGTGTAAGAGGGAACAAACCTCTACCTCAGGTCACAGATGTTGATCTCGGGCCTTGGGACAAAGCCCAATCCAAATTCTGCCTCAAAGGGAAAGGGATGAGGATGAGAACGGTACAGGGATGGAGAAGGTACCATGTGGAATTGGATGTAATGGGAATGGGGATGGAGGATATGAGGATGAAATCGGATGGAAAAACTTCAGGGTCAAGTGGGAAAGGAGTGGGTAAGAATGGGGAGGTGCTGGAGGAAGGGAATGAAGGCTAGCTCTTGGACTCTTTTTCCGACTTTGCAGCCTGACTTTCTCCTCCACTTGAGAGGAGAGAAAGTCGACAAGATGTGGAAACCTCCCCAATGACCAAGAGTTTTTGAGTACGTGGAGTCAATCTAGCAAAGTAGTTGAGAGTAAGGGCTCTTTTTTTTTTTTCTTATAAAGGTTTATTTATTTTAGAGAGTGTGCATCCATGAGAGCACATAAGCATGGGGGGCAGAGGGAGAGAGAATCTTTTTTTTTTTTTTTTAAAGATTTTATTTATTTGTTCGAGAGAGAGCGAGCACACGGGGGCACAAGTAGGGGGAGTGGCTGGCAGAGGGAGAGACAGGCTCTCCATTGAGCAAGGAGCCATGTGGGACTCGATCCCAGGACCCTGGGATCATGACCTGAGTCGAAAACAGACACTTAACTGAGCCACCCAGATGTCCCGAGAGTAAGGGCTCTTTAGTCAAACTGGGTTTAAGACCCTTGAGCAAACAAAGGAAACTCTCAGGGCCTCAATTCGTAGGTAACAAGTGTTCAGGCAAAGATAATGTGTGCAGAGCCCTTAATTGTGCCTGGCATCTAGTAATATTGGCCTTATTATTTTCATTGAGAGAACTTGAGGATCCAGAAGGCAGAGCTCTATATTCTGAGCAGTTTGGAGTGTTTGGGTCTTTTTTCGTTGTTGTTGTTTTTTAAGATTTTATTTATTTGTCAGAGAGAGAGAGAGTAGGGGGAGCAGCAGGCAGAGGGAAAAACAGGTCCCTGCTGAGCAGGAAGCCTGATGTGGGACTCGATCCCAGGACCCTGGGATCATGACCTGAGGTGAAAGCAGACACTTTTTTTTTTTATTACATTATTTTATTTTTTTCAGTGTTCCAAGATTCATCCTTTATGCCCCACATCCAGTGCTCCATGCAATTTGTGCCCTCAATACCTACCACCAGCCTCACCCATCCACCAACCCCCTCCCTTCCAAGACCCTCAGATTGTTTCTGAGTCCAAAGTCTCTCATGTTTCATCCTCCTCCCTGATTTACCCCAGTTCACATTTCCTGAAAGCAGATGCTTAACCACTGAGCCCCCCAGGCATCCCTGGAGTGTTCGGGTCTTGAACGATGCCAAGTGCCTTGTTTCTAGTCTAGGCCTGTCCTGCGCGACCACTCCCCCAACTCTTCATTTCCCCAAGAAAAGAGAGAAGGAGGCTTGCAGTACCCTCTAGGGATACCTAGCCCCCCAATCATCTGAAAGTCACTCCATCCTTGCCTTGCCTGAAATGGAACGTGACAAGGTGAGCTGATCCTTTTTCCACCCAGTGTCCAGAATTCTATAAAGGGTGTGAGAATCTCTCCAGCCAATTTCACAGGAATTCTCCTCCCTGGAGGGTGGCCTCAGGTGAACTGTAATGTGAAGGCACTTCTTTTTCTGAGGGTGAGAGGCTGGCAGTGAGATTCTAGGAGAGACTACCCAAAACACATTGGATGCTGGAATCAAGACCTGAATTCTATCACCAGCCATCCTACTAAAATCACTGCATGACCTTAGGGAAGTCATCTGAGTTCCTTGGGCCTCGATTTTCTCACCAAGAAAATAAAAGGATTAAGTTACAATCCCTTCCAGACCTAAAATTTCACTATTTCCTTCTACATTGGTCACCTCAAGTGAATGGAAGCCCCCATATTAGGAAAAAGGCTTCCTCGCCCTCTCATTCAAGGTTCAATTGGCTAGGGGAAGGGAACTGACACTTAAGATTCTATATCATATTTACATAAATTTCCTCTATTGATCCTCATAACAGCTTTTTGGGGAGATATTGTTGCCCCTATTGTACAGAGGGGGCACCCGAAGCTCAGAGAACAAATTACCCAGAAGTATCCAGCTGGTAACAGGCAAAATCAGGATTTGAATCCAGGTCCCTTGAATCCAGAAATTCCAGAATCTCTGCTCTTTCCAAGATAATGGAGTTGCCCTCCGAGTTGGGCCCAGGGCTACGTTCCCTACTATGTCCTCTCATTATTTTCTCAGCATCCCGTGAGACAGCTCTAACATCTGGGCATCTAGCTGTAAAAGAATAGTTAAGCAAACTGCAGAACCAAATAATAGTATGTAAACATTTACAGTGAAAATTATTAGAGGAGAAATCTCATACTTAGGAAATTTAGGATAGGAAAAAACTCCAGAGTCTTAAAATATTTAAGTCCCCTCCCCTCCCCAAGCAAATCATCTTGTAGGAACTTATCCCGGGAAAATGATAAAAAATCTGTACAAAGATTAACATTTATAGATGTAAATGCACCAAAATTGCATTAGTGATTATTTCTAGGTGACAGTGTTATGGCCGATCTTATTTTCCTCTTGTAATTTTGTTTATTGTTAAAAAGTATGAGGTATTTATAATAAGAGAAAAAGAGAAACTTAAAAATGGATTCCAGTCGACCCCTGGGTGGCTCAGTGGGCTAAGCGTCTGTCTTTAGCTCAGGTTATGATCCCAGGGAACTCAAATTGAGTCCCCCGGAGCCTGCTTCTCCCTCTACTCCTCCTTCCACTCACTCTCTCACTCTCTCAATCTCTCTCTCTCTCATAAATAAATACATAAATACATAAATACCTAAAATCTTTCAAAACAATGGATTCCAGTCCCAACAAAAGTCTTTTGGGAATAACTATAATTACAAAGATGTTATAATCGTACAAAATGGCTAATATTTATTACTGGTTAAAAATAAATCATAGTATCTATGTTTTGATGGTAACTATGAAAATATTTATAAATTATTAATAGTGCTTATCTTTGGGGTGGAGTAGAACTGAGAGTGACTTACATTTTCTATTTACACATTTCTGTGATTTTTTTAAATAAGAAGAACATATCACTTTCATAGTCATAAAAATAGAGATATTTTAAAACTATAATTACACATAAGCAAGTATTGGCAACAGAGAAAAATGCAAAGTTGACATGTTACAATAATGCTTGTTGTCAAGTCAAAATTTGTATTACAGCTGTGTCAAAAAATTTTTTTAAAATCAGTGTTTCTG
>PITA01027510.1:0-20829 GCA_004023965.1 Spilogale gracilis | reverse complement strand
CACAGTTCCTCTGTGGGCGGTAATATCATGCCTTCCATCTTCCACTCAGCCACCTCAATGTTTTCTGAGCCCAAAGGTGGTGCTGTTCAGGGAGCCTGCTTCTCCTTCTCCAGCTCCCCCATGCTTGTGTTCCCCCTCTCACTGATGCTCTCTGTCAAATAAATAAACAAATAAAATCATTTATAAATAAAGAAAGAAAGAAACCAGTCCTAGAACGTTTGCAATGCAGGCATCTGGGGAAAGGAATGTATGAAAAATTGTGAGACCATGTATTCATTTTGAGGACAGGGTAAAGGTCAAGCCTCCAGATCATACATGTCTGCTATAAGACTCTTCATCGGACTTGCTATGTATCACATTAGTGAGTCCCATGGACTTATTTTTTGATATTGAACCATCCTTTCATTCCTGGGCTAGACCCTCCTTGGTGTAGGGGATGATGCTCTCATCACACTTACTCTGTGCCAGGAACTGCACTTGAACTAACTCATGTAATCCTCATCATCCCTATTTCGTGGATGCTGTTATTGTCCCCAGTTTACAAATAAGAATACTGCGGTGCATGGAGGTCACAGCGATGTGCCATAAGCCACGTGGCCAGTTCCTGCATGGTCTGGACCACGAATATCTGGAGTCAGATCCCAGAGACTATGCTACTGACCAGGGATGCATGCCTGGACTTCAATAGCTACTATTGACTTGTGATTTTCAGGTGGGTTTATGTCTGCTCCACATTATTTAATTAATCTGATATTAGTGGCAGTGGGGACGCATTCTCCCATGATTGGAAGAACCTGAAAAGGCCGGGTTAAACACCCAAGCACATGTAAAGCCATTGTTCCCTTGTGTCTGCTCACGGTCACAAGACCAAGCCGAATGTCACAGGGGGCAGGACGCAGACTACCCCACGTACTCTATGGGCAGGCTCCACGAGGTGCCATGGCCAAGGGCATGGGTATGTAATTCTGTGATATAGAGAAATAAAATATTAGCAACAATGATCCAAACCTCTCTGCTCAGAAGCTATATATTTTGTTTTGCAAAGCACAAGTTTTTAAAATTCTATTATTACCTTTATAGTTATTTCCTTATTCTAATTCATTAATTTGTTTAAATTTTTATTCTTTCTTTGCTTCTTTCTTCCTTTCTTATACTGTCTTTTAAAAATGTCAATTTGGGGGCGCCTGAGTGGCTCAGTTGGTTAAGCGACTGCCTTCAGCTCAGGTCATGATCCCGGACACCCGGGATCGAGCCCCGCATCGGGCTCCCTGCTCGGCGGGAAGCCTGCTTCTCCCTCTCTCACTACCCCTGCTTGTGTTCCCCCTCTGGCTGTGTTTCTCTCTGTCAAATAAATAAAATCTTTAAATAAATAAATAAATAAATAATAAAAATAAAAATATCAATTTGGAGGCACCTGGGTGGCTCAGTGGGTTAAAGCCTCTGCCTTTGGCTCAGGTCATGATCTCGGGGTCCTGGGATCAAGGCCCGTATTGTGCTCTCTGCTCGGCAGGGAGCCTGCTTCCTCCTCTCTCTCTGTCTGCCTCTCTGCCTGCTTGTGATCTCTCTCTCTCTGTCAAATAAATAAAATCTTTTTAAAAATAAAAAATACAAATACAAATATCGATTTGGGACACCTGGGTGGCTCAGTCAGCTCAGGTCACGATCTTAGGACCCTGGGATCAAGCAGTGGGGAACTTGCTTCTCCCTCTGTCTGCCACTCCCTCTCTTTATGCTCTCCTCTCTCTCTCTCTGACAAATAAATAAAATCTTTAAAAATAAATAAAAATAAAAACAGCACTGTATCTGCTAAATAGAGACAACAGTCCTGGGAGGGCTCCTTCAGGAACTTGTATCAGTCAGCTTGCATTTCATTTCATTCCTACTGTGTTGGGTAATTTTTACAAGGGGGTCTCGAACTTAGCTGCTCTCCATCTGAGGAAATCCTGAGGCACCAAGCGTGGAAATCCTTACGGTGCACTAGGGTGTGACCAGCTGAGACATTTGAAAAACTAGTTTTCATCTTGACATAAATAGCCAAATTCAATAATGATCATCTTGGCAGAATAATAATAGCATGTAGCATGCATTAAAACCCAGGTCTAGGGCGCCTGGTGGCTCGGTCAGTCAAGCAACTGCCTGGGGCTCAGATCATGATCCGGAGGCCCAGGATCAAGGCCTGCATCAGGATCCCTGCTCGGTGGGGAGTCTGCTTCTCACTCTGACCCTAGCCCATCTTGTGCGCTCTCGCTCTCTCTCTCTCTCTCTCTCTCTTTCTCTCAAATAAATAAATAAAATCTTTAAAAACAAAACAAAACAAAAAAACCCAGGCCTAGGTGAGGACAGACTTAAGAATAAGCATTTTCAAAGGAGGCTCTTTTCCCCAGCAGTCAAGGCTTTCTTAATTGTCCATTTCTTTGCTCATCCCTCCCTCCTCTTGCCCTACAATCTCCCCTGCTTTCCTGAACCACTTTCCCTCTAGTCTACAGCTCCTGGTTTATGTAATTCTCTACTTCACATTCCCACCTTTCTGGGAGGCCTGCCCATTTGCTCATGGGTCAGTTGTTCTCTGTCTTCTGGACCTGTGGCCCTTCAAAGTTAGGTCAATGGCATCAGGAAACACAGCCCTGAGAGGGGTCTTCTGCACAGGGAACCCCAGGAATCTGGGAGGGCTGCCGAGAGGGGCACAGTGACTCTGAGCACACAGAGCTGATGACCCTCGAGAAACCAGAACGCCAATCATAAGGCAGAGTCAAAGGGAGGTAGCCCCGCCCCGACTCCCCACCAGGGAAAAAGCAAAGCTCTTGAGCTGTTTGGTTAAGACGAGTGTTCCAAAGAGTGAGTGTAAATCTGGGGGAGGGCAGGAATCAAAGGTCAGGTCCGGGACTTGAAAAAGGCCACTTGATCAGGCACTGGAGATAAGCGGACGCTACTGGAAACTGGGTGCGGAGGCACTGTGTGGACTGATCTGCCCCCTGTTCCTGTGCCCGGGCTCTGCTCCTCCCTCCCGCTCTCTCAGGGACCCGTCCTGTGTGCCCAGCCCCGGGGCGCACCATGGAGACAAGCTGGCCAAGCAAACGCAGCTCCTGGCCTAGAGAAGGAGCTGGGAACGTGGGCATCGACGTTAGCTCTGGCTGGGGGGCAGTCAGAGGAGCTGCTCGGAGGAGGCGGAAGGAGGCAGAAGGATTCCTCCCTTCTGTAATTGTGTATCCAGCGGTGACTGCTTTCAGGCACCCTTCTTGGTGGGGGAGCAACCGATGAGGACAAGATCCTGTTCTGAAGGAGGGCGGAGGTCCATGAGTGTGGCCCTAAATAAACAAGACGTCTATTACAGGCAGAGAATTAAAACAGAAAGACATGATGGAGTGGCTACTTAGAACAAAATGGTAGAGGAAAGCCCCTTCTCCAGAGAGAATATTTAAACTGCAGTGTGAAAGGTAATAGTCATGCAAAGAGAGAGGCAAGTGTCCTAGGTTGGAATAGTGCTAGTGCCAGCTTTGAACTTGAATTATCTACAAATACTTCCTTCACTGGGCCTCTCCCTGGGACATCTGCACTTCATCCAAAAAGAAGACTTTTTTTTTTTTTTTAAAGATTTTATTTATTTGACAGAGAGAAACACAGCCAGAGAGGGAAGACAAGCAGGGGGAGTGAGAGAGGGAGAAGCAGGCTTCCCGCTGAGCAGGGAGCCTGATGTGGGACTTGATCCCGGGGATCATAACCTGAGCCGAAGGCAGTCACTTAACCAACTGAGCCACCCAGGCGCCCCAAAAAGAAGACTTTTGATAAATGTTGTGAATGAGAAGGGAGGAAGGAGGCGACTTGGTGTTGAGTCCCTCCCAGCCTCTCTCTACCATAAACCAAGCACAAGTGCACGTGTTGGGGCATGGGGTGTGAGCGCGTCAGAGCCCTGACTCAGAGGTGGGAGTCTGTGCGTGTAGGTGTGTGTGGACACCTGCTCAAACTGGAGTGTGTTTGATGGAATTCCTAATCGTGTCTCTCCTAGAAATAAATAATTGGAGGGAACGATTGTCTAGACTATGATTCTGGAGAATCAGACGGACAGAGCTGCAACATGGGATGGAACAGGCAGAAGGAGGAGAGCGGGCTTTTCAAGTAGTGAGCTGCCCAGGGCCGGGCCAAAACCCCAGCAGTGGCCCTGGCCCCAGTAGACAGTAGTTCTGAGGACAGTTGTTTATTAATCTGGGGTTGAAGGCCAGTCCAGCGCCATCCCCGGTCACTGGGTTAATTGGGCCTGACGTCCCTGGGCTAGAGGACCTGCTTCCCGGCCATAGCCTCCGTGCTTTGAGGAGGCCCTAGTAAGTCATTTCTGGAGGAGAGAGGGAACAGCCTGGGCCAGGGGTCTGGCAGGGGTTGGGGTGCGGTGGCCAGGCCCACTCAGGGTCTCTGTGTCCATCTGACCTGGAGCATTTGTATCCTTTCAGGGTCCATTTGACCTTTGTGCAAACAAAAGGGTGGTCTTTTCAGGCAAAGGGAACGTGTTTGAGCGCTGACCTTGGCCGCCAGCATGATCAGGGGAAGTGGAAAGAAAGAAAAGAAAAGAGAAAAAGATAGAAAAAAGAAAGGTGGAGAAGAATGTGATCAAGAAAGTTCTCTTCCGGGGCAACTGGGTGCCTCAGTCAGTTAAGCGGCTGCCTTCAGCTCAGGTTGTGATCCCACGGTCCTGGGATCCAGCCCTGAGTAAGTCCTAGGAGAGAGCACCTGCTCACCTCCTTCTCCCTCTCCCTCTGCCTGACACTGGCTACAGGCTCTCTCTCTCTTTCTGTCAAGTAAATAACCACCCCCCAAAAAAAAGAAAGAAAGAAAAGAAAAGGAAGTTCTCTTCCAACTCAGTACTTCTCACTGTGTCCTGGAGGAAGGAAAGGGTTAAGGTAGCAGACAGTTCAGGAACACAGGGGTGAGGAAGCAGTGAGGGAGCAAGGGCCAGGGACACTGGGATGGGAGGCATGACAGGCCCATGGAGGCCGGGCTGCCAAGCTTCTGGAACAGGGGCCCACTTGGGCAGAAGCTGGATGGCACTCTGACGGCTGGCTTGGGGCCTGGAGCTGGGGAGGCCTCTGGGCAGCCCACAGATGATCCCGCCAGGAGAAGGAGAGAAAGCTCACAGCCTTCCAGAGCCAGCATGAACCAAAATTTTAGGAGCCTGGGTTTTGGCTGAAAAAATGACCTGTCAGTGGAAAATCTCAAGTCAAGAGAAAGAGAAATCTGTCTCATCTGGCCAGGATAAAGGACCAAAGGAGGTTCTATTCTGAGAGTCAGAACCCTGCCTCAGGGCACCCCAGGTCTTGAGTGCCTCCCCCCCACACACCAGCAGGTGCCTGTCACAAGGTGGAGACTTGTGGAGACTTGTGGAGACTTGCTACAAGATGACTGACAGGTTGCCAGGGAAACAGCTGGGACCGATCCCGGGGCAGACGCGGCCTGGAGTGAAGGACAGGCTTTTTACGTGAAATGAGAGGATGGATGTCAGAAACCAGGTCCTGCCGAGAAGTGGGTCTTGTGGGACCTCAGGTTACCAGCTGGAGTTTGAGTCTAACTTTAGGGCCCATAGGAAAGGGAAGAAAAGGGAAACTGAGGCTCCCTGAGACCTTAAGAAGAGAGGCAAGAAAGACGAGCCAAAACACGCAGAGGTGGTGAGCTCTCCATCCTTCTGCCAGGCCACAGGAGCAGAGGGCTAGTTTGTGGTCACTGGACCATGGGGACCGTCATGCATCGGATGGGAGGGGGATGGGAACTGACTTTCCGGGGCTCAAACCCACAGGCTCCTGTTGCCTCACTCTTCCATTACGACTGTTATACTACTGTTGTTTTAGCACTGAACCACCTGTACTACTTTGTGCTTGTCTGTCTCCCCCGTGGCTTAGGAGTAAAGCAGATCAAGAGCCATGATGGTCCCCTCTGGGTCCCCTCTGGGCACAGGGTCCGCCGGCTCAGTGAACGGGGCGGCAAAGGCTGACAAAGTAAAAGAAGCCGGAATTATTTCCCCCCGACTTTCTCCAGCCTAAGGTCCAGGACCATGCTCCTGTTCTCGTCACTTCCTGGCCTTCTTCTGTGTGTGCTGACAGCAACCAACTCAGAAGCAGACGCCTTGGACGATGTCCAGAAGACGTGCCCAGTGATTTCCTGCGCCATCCCAGGCAGAGATGGACGAGACGGATTCAAGGGAGAAAAGGGCGAACAGGGTAGAGGACGGGCTGCTCTGACTTCCTAAATCTTTATCCCCCATGGGAGTTCGTTCCCTAGAAAATGTCTAGCGGAGACAGGGCGATGCTCACCTCCCACTACAGTGGGTGACCATTCACTCAGGGTCATTCCTGCGAAAGATCATTCCCTCCAAAACAAAGATGCTTCTCTGATTCTCCGATGTGTGGTCGCTCGCAGAGAGCAGATGTCCTGCCTACTCAGGGAGCTAGCCCTTAGCACAGGCTGTCCCCTGGAGAGCAGGAGAATCTTTTTTCTTTGGGTCACCACTGGTCACTGGAGGTTTCTCTGGGGTCAGTGTAAATCAAATTCAACTTCTGGAAGAAGAGAAGGGGCTACAGCGTCTGGATCACTTTTCTTTCCTCTCACAATAGGGCAAGGGCTCCGAGGTTTGCAGGGCCCTCCAGGAAAAATGGGGCCTCCAGGAAATATTGGGGCTTCTGGGCCTCCA
This sequence comes from Spilogale gracilis, assembly GCA_004023965.1. Taxonomy (NCBI): domain Eukaryota; kingdom Metazoa; phylum Chordata; class Mammalia; order Carnivora; family Mephitidae; genus Spilogale; species Spilogale gracilis. The sequence goes on along the minus strand of PITA01027510.1, from coordinate 14,159 downwards.
GGACCAAAGGGCTCCAAAGGAGACCGTGGAGATAGTTCAGGTAAGGAACTCACCCCAAGCCAGTGGGGACCCAAGACCCTGAGGCCTCAAGGGTCAAGTGGGAGGTGGCCGTTATTTCTGCTGCCCCACTGGAAGATGCCAGATTACTCCTGACCAGGTGCTCTCTTGTTTCCCTGAGCATGCCGCCCAAGGGCAGACCTGCAGACCCTGCCGTTCCCTCCCCAGGGCTCTGTGGGAGACGGGCCCACGGTCCACGTGTATCTCCAGGCTGGGAGGGAAGAGCGGTGTCCTCTCCAGAGCCAGTTTTCTGTGTAGGGTCAAAAGAGTGGCGTGAAAATGGTCGGTTTCCTAGGACCCCTGAATTGTGGGGAGTGTCACGGCAACTTAGTTCAGGGTCAAATGACATAAATTCAGTCCCAACAAATATAAAATGATGACCTCTTGTTAATATCTGTCAGCTGGCCCATCAAAATTCTAAGAGTATTAAAAAGTTGCCTGGAATAAGAAATGAAAGAATGGTTAAGGAAAAATTTCAAAAGGGAGAATAATGCATTGGGCTTTTTCTCATAAATAGCCATAATATTGCAACATTTAAGCAGTATGCGAACAAAAAGATCCAGAGCCATAATTTATGTTTTTTATTATTACTATTTCAGAGGTAATAGTTTACAAGAGCTACTAAGTGTATCACAGAAGGCAGGAATCCAGAAGTTTTCTTTATTCTGCTTTGTTTTGGTTTCTTGTTTTTCTAGAATAAGCATATTCTTCAGTAAACTACCCACCCCTTGACAAAATACTCTCCTCTCCAATTGAGGGTCTTCTTCTCATTAAATGCCCTTCTTCCTATTGCTTTGCAGTTGCTGAGACAAAGCTGGCTAACTTAGAGAGGGAGATACAGAGTCTGAAATTAGAGCTGGATGGCGTCAAAAACTGTAAGCTTCTTTTCTGCCCCCCAGTACGTTCTTGGCTCTCCTTTTTCTTGCGTGCTCTAGGTTTCAGGGAGGGTAGACAAGGGTTAACATTTGTAAACATTTATCATATCCCATGGCCCATGCTAGGTGGCCATTCTCTCACAGTATAGTTTCACTCAATCCTCTCACTGGCCCTATTCATGGGGATTAGACCCATTTCATTTACAGGGGAGGAAAAATCAGTCTGGGAAGGATAAATAAGTCCTTCACTGTCCCACAGCTAGGAAACAGCGGAGGAAGGATTGCACACGAAGGTCTTGCCGCCTCCAGAATCCTGGCAACTCCTGGGCTCAGATGGCTATCCGTTCACACCCGGTGCCCAAGCCTGGCAGGGCGGCCTGAGCATGTGTCCCCTGTCCCCTGAACCGGTCCAGTTTATAATAGATGTTTGTCTGCAGGGTGGGATCTCCCAGGAGGGCATGAGCTTTCTGCCAGGGACTTGCCCTACAGCTGAGGAGGGCTTCCTTACTAGGATCTGACCTTGTGGTTGAGCATGGGCCTATTTTTCAGAGTCCTGAGTTCCCAGAGCAGGGCTTTTTCCCCGAATGTCCTGGGCTGAGCTCCAAGCCTGGTCAACCTCTCCCATCCATTGTGATTTCAGTGCAAAGCTTCTCCTTGGGCAAAAAGAATGGGAAGAAGTTCTACGTGACCAACGGTCAAAACATGCCTTTTTCTCAAGTGAAGTCTCTGTGCGCCAAGCTCCAGGGCACTGTGGCCACCCCTAGGAATGCTGAGGAGAACAAAGCCATACACGAAGTGGCCAAGAGCACGGCTTTCCTGGGCATCACAGATGAGGTGACTGAGGGCCAGTTCATGTATGTGACAGGAGGGAGGGTGACCTACAGCAACTGGAAGGCGAATGAGCCTAACAATGCTGGCTCTGGCGGGGAGGACTGTGTGACCCTCCTCCAGGAGGGCGGGTTCTGGAATGACATCTCCTGCGAGGCCTCCTACCTGGCGGTCTGTGAATTCCCAGCCTGAGGAGGCAGCTTCCTCGACCCCCTCCCGGCCTTCCTGCGGTGCTCCCTGCTGCGCTGAAAGAGAATTCATGGCCCTCCTAATGTTGACTCATTCCTTCAGGGGGATGGGAAGGAAATAAAGGGGAAGGGTCTGTGGGATGAGGAAGCGAGGAGATTGACGACGGGGTTTGAGGGTTTCTGGTCCTGCCGAAAAGCATGGCAACAGGCCAGAGTCATCCATAGAAGGGGCCAAGTCAACCCCCTCCTTCTTCAGTGAGGACCAGGTGGCCCACCAGAGGGGCCCGTTGGGGGCTAGTCTGCGTCAGAGCAGTAGACCTCCGCCTCCAGGAGGCACAGGCAGTTCCTTCTTCCCCACGTGTTGCCACTATGGATGCCAACGTCTCCTGCCTTCTGTGCCTGCCCATGGCCCCCCAGCCCTGTCCACACTGCCAGCGCTGTTCATGGTTGTCCATGAGCTGCAAGGAAACCTCGCACCCCCAGACCGGAACATCCGGCAGTATGCCCCATGGCTAACAAGGGTTAGTCCCCTCACCCTGCCCAATGGCTGCGGCCTCCCTGTCATCACCAGGGGTGATCTTGAGGACAAAGGGCAGCCTTTCCCTCCTGCACACCTTGAGGACACCGAATTTGATATTGTGACGGATGCCAGCATCACAGAGGAGACAATGCTCGGGAGGGCTGTTTCCCTCTCCACCGGGCAGGTCTCAATCCCTCCACGTTCAGCATCCCCTTCCCTCTGTGATATCATCCCAGCCTAAGTCCACAGGTCCATTATTATAGAGACAAGAGGAGACACCCCCTAAGGTGAGCTTCACATCCTGTTGAATTATCTGGCATCATTCAAATTATGGGTGTCACCTGTCAGATTCTGCAGCAGCATCTGCTCAGCAGATAAAACCTCCCTCTGGGGGCGCCTCGGTGGCTCAGTCGGTGAAGCATCTGCTTTTCGCTCGGATCATGATCCCAGGGTCCTGGGATGGAGTCTCACATTGGGTTCCTTGCTTGGCGGGGAGTCTACTTCTCCCTCTGCCTCTGCCTGCTGCTCTGCATGCTTGTGCTCTCTCTCTCTCTCTCTCTCTGACAAATAAATAAAATCTTTAAAACAAACAAACAAGCAAGCAAACAAAAAAACACCTCCCTCTTAGCAGGGTTCTGTTGCTGTCTTGGCCAGCAGCACTGCTCGTGACCAGGGATGGTTTCCAGGAACCTCAGGATAAGTGGAGATTCCATAGAGCCCATGCAGCAAACTGGAGGAGGAAAGTGAATTCCAGCTTCAAGTGTATGCCATTCACAAAATGAGATTAGAAAATATTTCATGAATGGACCAAGGGCCACTTTCCTTAATGAACTACTTTTGTAATAATTTTCTTTGCATTTAAATTATCAGAGAGAACACCCTACATTTAGGGGGAACTCTGGGTGGGGACACGCTGGGGGCCTTGGCACTGGCAGGGGGATGGTGACAGGACCTGTGTCCTTGGCCTCTAACACCCAGACTGTCCCTTCACTGCATCTTCATCGAGGCTCTCCTCCAGGCGCTGTCCCCGGGGGCAACGGGAAGAGCCTTTCTGTGATGGCAAGCAGAACGGCTCTGTTTTTCTTGCAAATCCACACGGCTTACCAAAGGGGTAGGAAACTGCTTACAGTTTGGAGGCACAGATGGAAAAGGGAAGACCAGAAACTTTTTAGAAGGAAACAAGTTACACATACAACAACCCTGAACAAGCAAATTTCCATCAATGAGCATGAAAGTCATGAATTCTGTAGTAGCCAAGATGAATATGAGGAAAGAGACAGATGAGGCGCCTGGGTGGCTCAGTCGGTAAAGCAGCTGCCTTCAGCTCAGGTCATGATCTCAGGGTCCCAGGATGGAGCCCTGTATGGGGAGTCTGCTTCTCCTTCTCCCTCTGCTGGGCATTTCCCCTGCTTGTACGCTCTCTCTTTCTCTGTCATCTAAGTAAAATAAATAAAAATCTTAAAAAAAAAAAAAAGGCAAAAAACCCGGACAGATAACCACCATGTCGTTCCTTCTGATTTATGTAAGGGATGGGGTCATGTCTACCTTCATTTATACTGAGCAGAATGGACCTTATCTTAGCTCTTAAGTGGCAGAAGTCACAATCACTTACTTCACGTGGATCGTTTCCCGGGATGTACGGATTGCCTCCTAAGTCAAGGAAACACAGGAAAAATCTACAGGACAAGCTCAGATCCTTCCATTCCCTCTTCAGGATTCTTCACTTGTTCTTCCCTGATCTAGAACCTGACCATGTTTTCAGAGCTCCTCTCTCTAAATGAATCCCCTTGTGGCCATTCTTCACTCAATCTGGAACTGAGGTCCCCACCTCCCTGTACCGTATCAGCAAGAAGTGGGGTGCCGTGCAAGTTAGCTCCAGGGGAAGTGGGGCTGATCTACGGCCACAGGACTCTTGGCAGAGTCCAAAGACAGAAATTGCAGTTCCTCCAGGCTTCCCAGGATCTGGAACAAGAGGGAAATTACAGAATCACGGTCTCTCTCCCTCTGTCAAGGGCTGTGGGCAGGCAGTTCCCTTTCCTAAGTGGCATGCAGGGATTGATATCTCTTGCACAGGGGATGTGATGAAGTGAGGAGCTCCAAGGACAGACCTTAGGGGCTCCAGGGAGCACATTCCTTTAGAGCCCTGTTGTTTGTTCTGATGCAATGGGGGTTTCTGCCATAGCATCCCGCAGGTCGGTTTGTTGGACCACGGAACTAGGAGACACATCCAAGCTGCAGTCTTCCTTTGCTGCCTCTTGCAAAGAATAAGAACCTGAAGGTCATGCCTCGGAGCGTTCCTGAAAGGGAAGTTCAGAGTGTTCAGACTTCTGGGGTCATGCCCAGGAGAAGAACAAGGCCTGGCTCTCTTGTGCTTTGTTAGGGCTGAAGGAGACGTGGCTTGGTGGGTGGGAAGTTCAGGATTTGAAAGAGGAAGCCTATGGTTTGAGGTTAGCTCTCTGACTAATGCACTGAGTGGCAGGTTAGCACTCTGGCCTCAGTCTCCCTATCTGTAAATTGGTCTGTGATGGCTTCTTCCTTTGGAAACTGTATGAATCAAAGGTTACACAGAGATTCAGATCCACAGGGCCTATTTCACGAGCAAAGTGCAGGATCCAAGAATTGTTTTCAGTTTTTGTTAAGCTGTCAATCAAGTTTGTCCAAACTGTGGCCTAAACACTTACCACCTATTTCTCCAGTCCACAGAGAGCCAGTATGAGTGAGTGAGAATGGCAACTATGCCCTGTTCTCAAAATGGGAACATGAATTTAAATTCTGGCTAAAAGTCAATGGTCTCTTATGGAAGTATAGACATATCAATGTAACTGTAATTTGCTTCCTGGGCCAGAAGGTGAACAACTACCAAAGCTCAAGCATTCAATCCAGGCTTCAGCCCAAATCTGGATCCTGAAATTGCAGGACCTTGTTCCTACAGGGCAAACTTTCTTTGGAGACCTGTAGCTCTGCTCTTCTCACTTTTAGGCATGTCCCAAGCCAGCAGACGGGGACCTGGCGTACCAGCTGGAGGCCCAGCTTTCACATTCCTTCTTCCTGCCTGGGACCATCCCGCCTCCCTTCTCTGTGGCTGTCAGAGCTTGACCAGCACCAGGGGTCAGCCGGACCACGTGTCATGGAGAGAGCCTCTGACCTGGAAAGCTGTTTACGCATGGGGTTAACTGCCCTGCAGGTTGGAACCTGCCAGGGATCAGGGACTTTCTTCTCATTAACCAGGAAGGATTGGATGTCACTGTGGGGCTTGGCCTTGGGGATGCTGGGAAGTGGATTTTGCAAAGTGTTGCTGCCCTGTGACCCTGAGTGGCGGATGGAGTGCTGGGAGGATGGGAGGCAATCCAGGCTCGGATTCTGGGAAGGAATGCTCCCCACCCCGGCAGCAACCTGTGGGCGGGGGAGATAGCGTTTCCAACTGTGGACCAGTGGCTTGTCCAGGCAAGCACGTGTGCCCTGCTCCAAAGACGTGGGGTGCAAGTAGCCATCTACTGGCTAAACCAATGTCTTGGGCTAGGCTGGGCCCCTGCTAACCCCAAGTTCGACGTGCTCTGTCCTGGACAGCAGGGTCTATGTCCCCCTCATGCAGCTCTTCAGAGTACGGACCAAGAGAACTGCCTCGAATGCTGGACAAAATCATAGGATATCAGCCCCATCCTGGATGCAATGAATCAAAACTTTAGAAATCTGTCATTTTCTCGAGATCCATAGGCAATCCACATGGGGCCACTGGCCCCAGAAATACAGTCAGTATGGGGCTTTCTGCCTGTATCTCACCCCCACAGGGAAGCCTGGGCTTCTCCCTTCCTTGTAGGCCCTTCACGAGGTGAAGCAGGCCCTGCTTAACTCCATGTTGTCAGAAACCAAAATCTCCCTCAGCGATCAATGTTCCATTAGTGAAAAGCAACCGCTGACCAGAATCCTTCCCTATGTGTTTCCAGGGCCCTACCTTCTGGGATGTGACTTCAGGGAGTGGGTCTGGGCCTGGAAAAGCTCTAGGGAGCCTCAGAGAAGGTGAGGCACTGGGCAGGTGAGACGCTCTTCATGGGCTTGTGTGTACATGGATTTGGGGGTTGTTTATATGTATTTTTGTGCATGTGTCTGTATGGAAACCTACAGGCCCAGTGCTTGAAAGTCCCAGCATCCTGCTATGATGGAGCTCAGCCTCAGCCTTCCCCTCAGCAGGAGCCTCAGGCCCTCCCCTGTGTCCAGGCCTCTCTCTGCATACCCCTCACTGAGGAGCCGTGTCTTGGGGGGCGCCAAGGGCTCTGGGTGAGGTGGGTGGATGTCTTGGTCATTAAAAAAGGGCCCATGAGGGACCCTGAGCTGTGCCCCGGAGAGACTGGGTGCTAATGTCCTCTTCCCCAACCTCAACCCCAGTCCCCATTACAGGGCTCCATTTTGTTTTCTTGTTAGCAATTCTAGTCACCTGGAATCATCTCGACCATTTACTCATCCAGGTTATATCTGTGAAGCAAAGCCATGAAGAGCCAGATGGCCTCGATTCAGACTCTGGCTTACCACCTCATGGCCGCATGACTCTGGGCAAGTCACACACATCCTGTGTTTGAGTTCCCTTCTCCCTAAAGCTGGGATAATAATTGTGGCCACCTCGTGGGGTTGTTTGTTCCCGCAGCTGTGGTGACGATCTCAATACCGGGTCCCTCGCCCCTGCCGTCCCAGGGCCCCAGGAAAGGGCTGGAAATCGCATCCACAGTCCGTGGCTACTGAATGAACAAATGAATGACTGGATCTCAGTCCTCCCCCAAAACATGGGACGCGACCACCTTCTGTGGAACTTGACTCAGCTCCAAGCTCAGCCCAGAGAGACGCAGCCAAACTGACTTTGAAATAGGGCGATGAGCAGGGTTTGTGGTCTTGTGTTCCCAGGGCCGTGGACTCCTGCTGCCCTCTGCTGGCTGTCTCGAAGACCAGGCTAGCAAACTGAGAGATTGCAGAGAGCAAAGTGGGGCCGGGGGCGGGGGGGCTGTCTCAGGAGCCCTTTGCAACTTCCAGCGCTCCTGCCTTCTTCCTCTCCCCTTCGGCCTTGGTGCTACACCCACTTGGAATGCCTTTCCTAAATGTCTTGACCCTTTAAGGCCAGATCCAGATGCACACTCCCTCCGCGTGGTCGCAAGTGCCCGGCAAGCCCTCAGTACTAGTGGGATTCTGAGCTCCTTGTCTACGTGTTTGTCTCATTTCTAAACCTGATTTTGTCAGGGGCAGGACCCACGTGCCACCCTCACCCTCCTCCTCTGCCTCCAGGGCAATTTCAGAATCCCCCCAGGGATGGGAAGCTGGGTTTGTGGGCTTCCCGTTGGACTCCCTGTGGACTTTCTGAGCATCTCTTTCTCAAGTCTAGTCGGACTCAGGCCCTGGGCGTTTTAGGCCCCATTCCCCGCCCCTGCACCAGCAAGGAGGTTTCCTGTGATTTTGGTAGTGACCCCTCATCCTCTCAAAAGTACTGAGGAGTACAGGCTGAGGACCTGTGAGTAAGGACACTGGAGAGAGTGCCTGGGGCACCGGCAGAGGGCCCAGCACAGGGAGGGATGGGGATCTCCTGCTGGTCTCAAGGCAGAAGACTGCTGTGCTGTCCTCAGACGATCCATGTGACGCTATCCTCTTAAAGCCGGGCGCCCAGATGGTGGGAGCACCAGAAGTCTGGCAGAGGTCCCAGAAAGGGCCTTCACTTGGCTCACTGGTGAAACTCAAGGGCATCTGCCTTGCCGGGCAACCTCAGGTCCCGCCGAGCCGCGCCCCACTTAGGTCAGAATGGCAAACATGAGCACACAGGGTTCTCCTACCCTGTGTCTGGGGCAGACACATCACATCTAGTATCTGCTGCTCAGCCTGGATGAGACCCGGGAAGCCGTTTAAAGCTGCCGGTATCACCAGGGGGTCTGGATGGTGTGTGCAAAGTCACTTCCTGGGGCTCCTGCCTGGATCAGCTTCCTGTTCACCTAAGCACCCCCGGCCTTGGTGATCACCAAAGGACTATCCAGTGCCTTGTGCAGGGTGCACATGTGACCCTCACCCCCCACTGAGAACAGTCTACGGGAGCTGACCTTGCCCAGCTAGGCTGAGCCCTTCCCGAGCTCTGTCTAGAAGCTGTTCCTGGCCCATCATCCCCTGCCCTTCCACTGAGGAGGTCTGGTCCCCAAGCACTCCAAGGGTAGGCATCAGAAAATATGGTTTGCATTTTGGCCTCACTATGTAAAGGAGGTTTGGGGAGTCCAGAGGTGAAGGGTGACTGCTTTCGTCACAGGTCATTTAACGCCGCACTCACCACTACTGGTCATTGTCAGCTAATGCACCAAAGGGATGCACTAAGTTCCAGGTCAGAGGAAAAGCACTCCCATTTTCCTCCTCCTTAGCTAGGATGCTGTAAACTGCTGCAGCCTCGGGGCCACCCCTGTGGATCCAGACTCCAGGCCACAGAGTCCAAGAGAGGGAGGGCAGTGCAGGAATGGCCAAGTCCCTTTGTCCTAGCTGCCGTTAAGCCTGATCAACACGGAAAAGAGGTGAATAGGGAGCCTGGGTGGCTCAGTTGGTTAAGCGACTGCCTTCGGCTCAGGTCATGATCCCAGAGACCCGGGATCGAGTCCCACATCGGGCTCCCTGCTCGGCGGGAAGCCTGCTTCTCCCTCTCTCACTCCCCCTGCTTCTGCTCCCTCTCTGGCTGTGTTTCTCTCTGTCAAATATAAATAAAATCTTTAAAAAAAAAAAAAAAGAGGTGAATAGGGGCGCATGTTAAGCATCTGCCTTCTGCTCAGGATGTGATCCCAGAGTCCAGATCGAGCCCCGCATCGGGCTCCCTGCAGGAAGCCTGCTTCTCTGTCTCTCACTCCCCCTGCTTGTGTTCCCTCTCTAGCTGTGCTTCTCTTGCTCAAATAAATAAATTACATCTTAAAAAAAAAGAAAAGAAAAGAAAAGAAAAGAAAAAGAAAAGAGGTGAAGAGATTGCCTTCAAAGTCTTTTTCATATCTGTGGTTATAGTGTCTTTCTCATTGCTGCACAGTTGACTCTTGAATAGCAGACGCCAGGGACACTGACCCCCCTCCATGAAGTTGAAACTCCACGTATAACTTTAGTCTTCCCAAAACTTGAACTAGCAGCCTACTGCTGACCAGAAGCCATACCCATCACCTGAATAGTCAAGTAACACGTTTTGTATTGTTACACATATTGTACACTATATTCTTATAACAAAGTAAGCTACTGAAAAGAAAATGTTATTAAGCCATCAGGAAGAGTGGGGACATTTAGAGTACTATCCTGTATTTATTAAAAAAAAATCCACATCTAAGTGGACCCACACAGTCAACTGTATGGTGCATATTGCTGTTTTGGTTTTTTTTTCTTACATAGATTTATCGAGATGTATGATTCTCATTTGGCTTTTAAAAAATCTGGTTTCTGCGTTAATTTATCATTTTTATTTATTTTTTATTTCATCAGTTTTACTTTATTTTGTCCTTCCTTTCCTTTTTATTCTTTAAGCAGTTTATTTTAAAAAGATGAATACTTAGTTCAATTATTTTCAGTTCATGTTTTTAAAAAAAATTTTGTGGGGCGCCTGGGTGGCACAGTCGGTTAAGCATCTGCATTCAGCTCAGGCCTTGATCCCAGAGTCCTGGAATCAAGTCCTATTTCGGGGTCCCTGCTTAAGGGGGAGTCTTCTTCTTCCTCTACCCCTACCCCCTCCCCTGCTCGTGATCTCTCTCCCTCATACTCTCATCTTTCAAATAAATAAATAAACAATATCTTAAAAAAATTTTTTTGTAATAATGAAAATAAAGTACATGTCCCTTGAATATGGATTTAAAAAATATTTTATTTATTTATTTGACAACGAGAAACATAGCTAGAAAAGGAACACAAGCAGGGGAAGTGAGAGAGGGAGAAGCAAGCTTCTCGCGGAGCAGGGAGCCCAATGCGGGTTTCAGTCCCAGGACTCGGGGAACATGACCTGAGCCGAAGGCAGATGCTTAACGACTGAACCACCCAGGCATCCCAAGCTTTAACTCAAGTCTGTAGATTTTGGGACACTTAGTGTTGCTGAATTTAGTTGTTTTTTTAAATTACTGCTAAGATTGCATTTTTTCATGTTTCAATACTGTTGAACATAAGTATTCCTTCTTTCATGAATTTTTGCTTCTCATTCTTATTCCATTTTTCCTAATTATTCGTCAGTTTCTTATTGTTTTTTCTCTTGTGTACTTTGCAAATAAGTCAACATTTTAATTTCATTTTACTTTGGGTTTTACTTTTCGACAGAAAAGTTTCATGTATTTTTTGTGTGGTCTTACATATCAATGGCATTGTTTTGGGTTTTCCTCTCTGATATCATTCGTAGATAGCTCTTTTGCCCTCCGAGACCATGGAATCATCACTTGTATTTTCTTCTGATTTTGATTTTTATATGTAACCAAAAGAATCTGATTTTACTTTTCCTCTAAATGTCTAACTATTTACTTCAGCATTATTAACTGAACAATCATAATTTCCCTATTATTTTGGTATTCTATTTTTATCATGCAGAAGTGATATAAATATATGCATATGCATCCTTGGGCACATGTTTGGACTTGGTGGGTTTTCACATTATTATCTCTATTCCAGTATTACTAATATACTAATTAGGTTAGCTTTATAAAACCTTTTAACATAAGATGGCCAAGTCCGATCTCATTATTTTTTTTTTTAAGATTTTATTTATTTCTACTCCTGGGTGGCTCAGTTGGTTAAGCGACTGCCTTCGGCTCAGGTCATGATCCTGGAGACCTGGGATCGAGCCCCATATCGGGCTCCCTGCTCGGCGGGAAGCCTGCTTCTCCCTCTCTCACTCCCCCTGCTTGTGTTCCCTCTCTGGCTGTGTTTCTCTCTGTCAAATAAATAAAATCTTAAAAAAAAAAAAAAGATTTTATTTATTTGAAAGAGAGCATATGTGAGTGGGAGGACATGAGAGGGAGAGAGAGAAGCAGACTCCGTGCTGAGCGCAGAGTCCAATGCGGGGCTCTATCCCAGGACCTGGAGATCGTGACCTGAGTCACATCGGGAGTCAGACACCCAACCAACTGAGCCACCCATGCATCGCCATTCTCACTATTTCTAAATTTTTCTTGCTGTTCTAGGATGTTTATTCTTTCCTAAGAGTTTAGGAATCACTTGATGAGGTCCTTAAAGGACTTGGGATGGAGTCTTTCGTGAACTCAGGTATCCAGGAGGCCGGGCATTAGGCTTGCTCAAAACCCAACCCCACCTGTTCCCTCCTCTTCTTGCACTGACCCGGCCCTCTGGCCACAGAGTGCCCATGCTTGGCCCCAGGCTGCTGCCTGACCTCTTAGCCCTGGCCTGGACCCAGGCTGGACCCAGCCACTCACACCCAAAACACAGTGTTCAGGGAACTCATAAAAGGGCAGAAAGCCTGGTGGTGAAGACGCAACGCTATTTCCTCAGATCGAAGGGCCTGGAGACATCTTGAAAATATTCTATTCAGCCCCACAAATAGAACTGCCAGTAGGAATTGAGGATTTCATTCACTCAACTCTTTCATGTATTTACTTCATTCATTCCGCTGATGTACTAAAAAATATGAAAAGTACCATTTTGCTCAGACAGAGCCAGCATGAGTCCCCCTGGGGCCCAGAGTTTTTGAGCCAGGCAGTCTGAGCAATTACCCTGCTTAAGTAAAGGGAGGGCAAGGAGGCTTCTACCCAGGGTGTTGCAGATAAGAATAGGCTACCGATGCTACCATAACAACCCACAAATCCCACTCAGAGCATTTGGATGCAATGATCCCCTTGGATCCCCCATGGATCCCGGATACATGAATTCGTTCAGGTTTCCAGAATACTGGATTGCACAGTAACTGGATAGCCACCAATATCTTCTGTGATCACCATAGCAGCAGAAAAGAGGGCCCTTGAGGGGTGTGCACTGATCCTCATCTGCGTCCTTCCAGAAGTAACATATGTCACAAGCCTACCTTCATAAGGCCTCCCTCATTGAAATATTGATGGAAAACAGTAGAATCTACAAAACAGCTGCTGTTAGCCATCCAGAGGCCTCAGTCACAGACAATTCCCCTGAACAACGGTGAGTCTGAGGAGCCTGGAGGTTGCACAAGGAGACGGCTCCCTATTCTCCCTGTTAACAGGTTTTAGACTCGCCCACTCATTCTAATCCAATTAGATTAGAATCTAATTCTAATTGTTGAGCATCTCGATGGCTCATTGCTGTAACACACTGTACAGCTTACCTCTACTGTTACAGATGTGCTGGGATGTAGCATATTTGAGGGTGGAACCAGCCATTTCCATCTCTGTAGCCAGTGCCTGGACAAATATTTGAAATATAAATTCATATTTTACTCTTCCTGGTTTCTCTGCTCTTGTATATAAGACATAGGTAACTTGAAAAGTCAAGCACACTTTGCCATTGGGTTAAGGATGTGCTAAAGATAAGAGTGATGGAAAATGCCCTCGACGTAAGCAATTCCCTTTTATATTAAGAGAATTCAGAAGAAAGCTAGGATCCTGAAAAAGCAAACATCAGAGATCTCCCCACTGGCTGTTCATTGTGGGATGTGGACTGGTTCAGTGCCAGGAGGGCTGGGAACCAGGGGGTAACTTGAGAATCTTCAGTTAAACTGAACAGTTTAAATGTTAAAATGTTAAAATGAAACTGCTGTGGTCCCCCAGCCCCACAGGGAAGGACCCCAGCCTGCTCCCACGATGTCACCTGGCACTGTGAGGTTCTCTCCTGAGAACCTAAGCATCACACAGCTCTGCCTTTACTTGGCACCTAGGCTACTAAACCAGGGACCAGGGCTACCATGGTTGGGAGGGGGCTGATAAGGTTTAAGCTCTGTGTTAACCTTTGCCCATGATGGAAGGCATGGGAGGCCTCTATGCTGAGGAATGGGCTTGGGCCTGAGTTTTCTGAAATACTTGCCTCAGTCCTTGGCATTAGTCAAGCTGTGTCTACAGAGCCCGCATGACCTTCCTTACTTGTTCTTCGTTCTGGGGAACAAACCAGCCCCCTGTGGCCTCACGGTGCAGATAGATCTGCCGGCCCATCCTTGAGTTTGGGGTCTCAGCATTCCAAGCCTTCCACACCAAGAGATTTCTTTCCTTCCTACTGAGTCACATAGTGCTGCACTCTCCTTCTCTCTTGTCAAGAAATAAGCTCGGCTTCAGTGTCGGGATGGGTGGTGATCACTTTTAGAGGGTCTGCCCAAACCCCCATGACCTTGCATGGATCCCAGTGGCCATATTGTCCTATGCGGGCCCACCCTCCAGGTTTAGGTGGTTGGCCCAGAGGCAGGCATCTGAGACCGACTCATCTTGAATTGCTGTCAAGCAAGAGTTTCTAATCTCTGTGTGGTAATCTCTGGGACACACGTTTCCCCCTACATGGGCAGTCAAAAAAGTGGAAAGGAATGGAAGCTGGGGTGGAAAGGAAGAAGAAGCAAGGATGCAAAAGCCAGGGAGATGGGCGCCTGGGTGGCTCATTGGGTTAAAGCCTCTGCCTTCGGCTCGGGTCATGATCTCAGGGTCCTGGGATCGAGGCCTATGTTGGGCTCTCTGCTCAGCAGGGATCCTGCTTCCTCCTCTCTCTCTGCCTGCCTCTCTGCCTGATCTCTCTCTGTCAAATAAATAAATAAAATTAAAAAAAAAAAAAAAG
>PITA01027509.1:0-20831 GCA_004023965.1 Spilogale gracilis | reverse complement strand
AATGGATAAAACACAAAAAGAAGGAAAACATAGTTTCCCTTTTTCATTTCCTTTGTTGGAATACTGGCTTGGTACATCTGAAGAGAAAACGGGCTGCAAAGTTGGAGAATGTTTCTTCTTTCAGCAATGATCACAACGCCAGTCTCTTCCAGCCAAGTTCCTAATGCCACAGTGCCCCCTGGAGTATCGCCCGGAAGGGACCCTAATTTCCAGCTTGAACTAATGTCCCCACTCTTTACTTGTTTTTCTTACAATGGGGAGGAAAGAGGGGGCAGGAGGGGTTTGGAAAATTTTTAAACACTCTCAGAACTTTTTAAAGAGCTGCCTCTGGCCAGGGGAAAGACGGATTTCGAGAAATAACTTCCGATTTATTTCAGATAGTTAGAAGGGGGCAAGAGGGAATAAAACCCTTCTCTTCGTGGGTTTTTTTTTTCCTTCCCTCTTACCCCCTTAATCCTATTTTAGTTGAGGTCTGACCTTGGAAATTTCCAAAAGACTTTAATCTCCTGTACTCCGAATTGCTAAAGGGAGCTGAAAGAGAGAGTGTATGCATGTGGGTAAAGGCGGTTTAAAATTGTTTATTTATGAATGGGTTAGACTTTCCTGATACTAAGAATGTTAGCTAGTTCATTAGGCTTTCTTCGTAAATTTAAATCATTTTCCCCCTTTTCTTTCCTTTTTTTCCCCCCAGACAATTCCATTCAATCATTAAAACTCAGCTGGACAAGTCTGACCCACTCAAAAGTTAATATTCTCAGATAGCTAGGAAATGCCATTTGGTATTTCCTATAACTACACTGCTCTTCTCCTACAGCCCCCCCCACCACCACCGCCACCTTTTCCAGAGAAAACAAATTACCTTCATGTCAAAATAGGGGAGGGGGGCAGAAAACAGGAGAAAAGAGTCTTTTCCCAAAATATTTTCAAGATATAAAAGAAATTCACACTCCATGCAGATCTCAAAATTGGGGAGGTACAAACTCATTGAAATCATTAGGTATTTCATTTTTCAGATGAAAGGCTCTTATTCTGCATTACCGGGTAGAGTTCTGATGTAATTTGAAGTGTCACTCTGGAGGGGTTTGGGTGATTAAGTCTTTTTCATTTCTTTCATTAAAGGGCCGATTTTCCTGATGTGGGTTATAACTTCGTTCCAATCTGAAATTTCACCCACCCCTCGCTTCCCCCTCTCAGAAAAGGTCTATATGTATGACTGATTTTGAAAGAATAACAAATCCAGTTGTATACTTATTTTTTTTAACTGCTTTTGATTTTATTGACCTACGAAATGCAAAACCACTTTACTATCATTCTCAAAGGTCCATTTTAAATCACGAGATACGTCAAGGTATAATTACATTTAAAACATTCGGTAATTATAGGAAGAAAGACTAGAAAAATGGCTTTTTAAAAAAAGGATTATTGGAAGCAATTGACTCTCAAGAAAAGTCTGTCTTTTATAAGTTCATAATTTCCCAGTAAATTCTTTTAAGTTAATAAACATTTTCAACATGAAGAGCTTTAGAAAGCACCTCCCCCCATCTGTCACCATACACACACAGAAAAAGAACTTAAAGTCTTTTAAAATATGCCTGTGTGTGTATGTTGGGTTTTATTTTTTGGGGGGTGGGGGGTTTTTTGTTGTTGTTTTTTTTTTGTTTTGTTTTTTTCTGAGAGAGACCTCAGAAACGGAAATATTTCTCAGGAAATGTCAAACACGAACGTCTACATAATATCTGCATGAAATAATAAATCAAAATCAGCTTTCTCTTTATCTGACAAAACACAATAAACGGGTCTGGGACATTATTTTTGTGCATGTTTTTTAGCTCTCAAAATACCCAATAATAGATAATGCCCTATTGGGAAAGATAATGTGTGTTTTCTTGTACCTTGGTGGGAAAAATATTTTTTTGCCCTCTGTAAAGGAAATTAGATATATATTTTGGGGGAAAGAATATAATGTTTCACTGTGATATGATCCAACAAAAAACCAGGAAATTCAAAGTCCGACTGATGCTCTGCTAAAAATTCACACCATTGTGCTCCTTTAGTTAACAAGACAGTTAAGAGCCCAGAATGTCTGGGGGAACCTCAGATTTCCCGACTGCCAGCCTCTCCTGTCTAAACCCCAAAATTGTTATTTAAACATCCGCCGACCTTACAAGGATTGCCATTTTTTTGTTTTGTTTGTTTTGTCCCTTGGTTTCTCCATGTATATTTTTTATCTTTGTTGGTACTTTTTTCGCCTCACCTGAAACATATATATCGCATTTTAACCCCAGTGACCGAATGCTTTCTGGGAAAACTGAATTTCTTTTCAGCGAGAAGAGAGCTTAACAAGAGAGGAAGAGAATCACAGAATCATGGGGCTTCCAAGCTGAGGGAAACCACCAAGGATATGGAGCAAATAAAAAGCAAAAGATAGGTTGAATGCAAAGGTGGAGAACTGGGGGTCGGGGGATCCCCCTTATTTGTCAGTGCCACCAGAAAAGCATTAGCCATCAGGGAATCACACCTTTATGAAAGTTTCAGTTACAGAATCAGATTCTAGAGCCCAACACGCTGTCAGGAGCCCTTTCTAAATATTTAAGTGACCCAGTTCCGCACCATTTGTGGATTCCAGATCATTAATTTACTACTGGATTGTTAATTACAGCGGAGTAATGGAAAACCGGGCTTGTAGATTTTATGGATGCTGCTTCTGTCGCTACTTTCAGGGACTAAAAGCTTAAACTTTAACTGCATTTTAAGTATTTGGGGCTGGGGTGAAAGGGGCTGTGAGTTGATGCTTTGAGCTGGTAAGTAGTTAGTTATTAAAATGGGCTTTGAAGCTCTTTCTTGGTGTATGTCTGTATATTTTAAAGCGTCCCAGCAAAAAAGCTTTTTTTGTTTTTTTTAATGCACCTAATTTGGATTTCATTGAATTTTCTGCATGCACTGATGTTAGGATATTTTGGTGAATTTAATTCCCCCAAACCCTCTGTATGAAAGAAAAGAAACTCTTTCTTGAAGAGATTTAAAAGGGAAGAAAAATCCTTTTTAAAAGGCTTAAGGGAGAGGGGGTGAAGGAAATCAGTGGTAAGAAGGCTTTATTTTCTAAAGCTCAAATTCCAAAGAAGGAGGACGGTCTACGTAAGAACTGAAACTAATTTACCTGAATTCCTTTGTCACTGCCTGGCTCTTGACCAGTAAATGATTCTTTTCACTGGCCAATAAAGACAAATCAAAAGCATGTTTGAAATGGATGGGTGGTGCCAGGCAGTCCCCCCCCCCCCAGACGGAAAGCCCGCTGGCCATGCCCCGTTTGGTTTGGTTCCCCCGGGAAGATTTTTCAAAGAGGGTGCTGGG
Organism: Spilogale gracilis; assembly: GCA_004023965.1. NCBI lineage: Eukaryota > Metazoa > Chordata > Mammalia > Carnivora > Mephitidae > Spilogale > Spilogale gracilis. The sequence continues at coordinate 17,480 of PITA01027509.1, read as the reverse complement.
GTTTGGGCCACCCTACTCCGTTAGGGAAAAGAGGGGACCCACTGGCTCCGATCCGTGGACTAAAGGGCCTTTTTGTTACTACCCAGAAGGGAAAGAGAAAGTACCTGCCTCTGAGTCAGGTCAACAAACCGGTAGATGTTTGGTCTTTGTTTCGCTCTCCAAGGCTGTTTTAGGATCTCTGCCAATAGGAGCGGTTGGGGAAGTGTTTGTGGCTCTTGAGAAAACAGCTCAGACTTTCTGCACCTTAATATTCCTACCTTTGTATAACAAGGGTAATATTTACTGCCTTCCATCCTGGAAAACATCAGAGAAGAGGAGGATCTTCAAAGCAAGGGGCTCTATGAAAATACTGTGATTTAAACACAAAACGAGGACAGCCCCTCGTACTCCTGACAGCTCCTTGGTCTGGAGGACAGTAATCTGTATGAGAACCACGTAAAAAGTGCCTAAACATTGCTCCTCATAAGCAAAACCACCGAGGTCAGAAGAGGCATTCAACAGTGAATATGTGATCCTCATGGAGGCCACAACTTTTCAAGCTCCCTCTTTCCATCTTGAAACTAGTGTCGTAGGCAAACAAGTACAGGAAGGAATGAAGACAGAACTTCTCAAAATTCACTGGCCCTGGATTTTCCACGCTCAGGGGAGGTTTTGAGGCTTTGTTTCCAGATGATGACATGTCTCCAATTGTAAAATGGATGAATTAAAGCTTTTCACTGTTCTCCCATCTAAATTGGATTGGTTACCCAATTTGACTGAGTGCTTAGAAATTAGTCAATAAGGCAACTAATTAATAATTTGACTAGGAGGGGAAAAGTCAATTTCTCAGCCACACACAGATAGAGCAGGGAACATCTCGGGGTGCCTTGCAACACAATTCTAGCAATACCTTGTTGCACTGAAAATCTGCAGGCTGAGCTAAAACAAGAATTCTGGGTTCATTTTGTATGAGTCTTTTTCTGCCCAATGGAACAGTATCTTGGAGAAAAAGGATGGGCAGAGGGGATTAAAAAAATAAGGTTGTGAGCTGGAATTAATTTAATACAAGATATAGTGACAATATATTCTATATGATATATATTTATAAACTACACTGGATTATACTAGTATAATCACAATACAGTGACTATTTCCTACATCCTAGGTACAGTGATAAGTACCATGAACACCTTATCTTATTTCATGTTTATAGTCCCACAGTGAGGCGGCACTAAGATCCCCATTTTACCTATCAGGAAACTGAAGCCCAGAGAGCTTAGTCACTTGTCAACTGAGACCATACAATATAAAGAAAACAGCAAGATTTTTGAACCCAGACCCATGATTCCAAATACTGCCTTCCAATTCCTCCTCACCTCTGTGAGGATGAGGAAAACTAGCCAGGGGATTTGTTGCCAATTTTCTCCCTGCCTAGGGAAACCTGAATTGCTTCTAAGACTGACCCTAATTTCCTGTATCACAGTGGACAAGGCATGTCCCTCTGAGCCTCAGTTTCCCCTAAACAAAGTCAGGGAAGTTTTCCAACCATCACCCCACATTCCTGACTCGACCAAGAAACACATTCTTAAGAAATCACCAGGTGTTCTGTCTACCTTGAGAGGCCAAAACTCAAAAAGATACCAGGATTTTTAAAATCTGGGATGAATTTAAAATCTGAATCTCTTAAGAGATCATTCACGATTTAGTTGCAAATGGCAAAAGCCGTCGGGGTTTGCTTCAGGCCCTACCACTCGCTGGGAAAGTGGGGCTCCAGCTCTGAGCCTCCGTGGCCTAGCTGGGAAGCCAGGATAATGGGCATACAGCGGAGAGTTGTGGGTTTGACCCCAGACCACTGCATCAAAGCAAACGCCGCGATGAAGAGTCCGACGACTGTCCTGGTTTCCCAGGGCCTCTAAGAGTTTGTTTACACTATGACACAGCATATGAAGTGTGCAATAACATCGTGTCTTTAAAAAAATGTACATACCTTAATTCACAAAACACTTTCTGGCTAAAAATATGCTCACCAGCAGCTGAGTTTTCAGTGAGTCATGATCACAGATCACCCACAACCAACGCACCCATGATAAAGTTTCAAATGTCATGAGAATCACCAAAATGTGACACAGAGACACGAAGTGGCACACGCTGGTGGGAAAACAGCACCAGCACACTCGCTAGAGGCCAGGTAACCACAAACCTTCCATTTGTAGAATATGCAGCATCTGCCAAGCGCAAGGCACAAAGCCCAGTACGAAAAGTCATGTCTGTATTACGGACACGCGCTTACATACCTCATAGGTACAGGAGCCATTGCTTTACACAGAGCACCTGGGAAATACAGAAGGCTCAGTGAGTGTTGCCAGGATGAAAATGAGGATGGGGGCAGGGGGACGGTGGGAATGATGGTGGGCAGTGGCGGCACAGTGAACACGGTCATAGTCATAGTAAGGAGAGTGAAGACGATGCTGATGGCGACTATCATGGTGGCTCATGATTCTAACAGTGAAGAGTCTGATGAGGATGGTGTTAACTGACTCTGTTTATACGAGGAGAAACTGAGGCCCCAAAGTTAGAGGCTAGGAACCAGCATGGCTGAGATGAGAAATCCCCGGCCCCAGTGCTGGCCCATTGCCTCTTCCTGGCTGCGTGCTAAAAATAAGTGGAGTAGGATTTGGCTGAAGGGAACTGGGAACGGGGAACGGGGAACGGGAGGTCATGTAGGCCTCCTCTCCACCCCTGGCTCATTTTACAACACTGGGGAAATCACTGTCCTCAACAGACCTCATCCACTCCCTTTTAGGGACGATGCTACCTCCTGATGTTTAAGTGAGAGGTGAGGGGAGAAGGTGAGTTCCAGGAAGCTGCTTTTTAACCAGGAGCTTCCATTGATCCTCTTGCCACTGCATTTTGAGAAATTCTCCATCGGGGAGTTGATTTGCTTTCTGGTTTCAGCCCAAGAGACAAAATAACCTATTGAATCTGTCCATTTAGTTCTCCACTTGGAGCTAAGTGGTCCCTCAAGGGGCTTGTGATCAAGCCCAGGAGAAACTAGGGTTAAAGGGAAGGAGGAGGATGAGAGAGGGATAAAATTCACATGGTTCATGCCAAGTAGGAACAGCAGAATTGGTATTTTAGGTCAGCCACGTCCCCAAAGAGCAGTGAGTTCTCCTAATAGTGAGATAAATACTGGTTTTAGGATTCAAAGGAGCTCCACTGCCAGGGGACATCTGCCACCAGGGTCCAGAGCGAACCAGTTGGAAGCACAGGTGGTGCTGTTTCCCCTAAGGTCTCCTGGCAGACATTACTAATAGATACCAGAGTTCTCCACGGAGCCCCAAGCAGCCTCTCGGGGCTCCTCAAACACGGAGCTCTAGTGACACAGCCATGGGCAATCGATTGGAGTGGACACAGTGACGAAAATGATTTTCCACCTGACATGGAGCAAGACCAATAAATGATTTATAAGGCTTGTGCCTGCTGAAAAGGCCATTAAGAGACTAGGCCAGAGGAGGAGTTACCCTGCAAAATGCAGGTGGCATCAGCTGAATTTAGGCCCCCTTGTCTGATTACAGTCCAAACACTGTGGCTGGCATTTCATTCATCCATCCATTTGTTCACTCATTCGTTCGCTCCCTTGTCCCTCACTCCTCTCCTCAATCAGTCAGCCCCTCATTCCCTCCATCCCTCATTTTGTAATTCAACAAATATTTACCCACAGTACATTCTATGTGCCAGGCACTGTCCTGGATGCCGGAGGCATAAAAAACGAATGAGACCAACCAGTTCTATCTGTATGGAGCTTATCATCTCACACAAAAAGCGAAATTTAACAATTACACAATTAATTATTTCTTTTATAGTTATGATCACTGCAACAAAGGAGAAATACTGGATGCTTCTAGAGACACAGGTTAGTCTAGTGAGGGAAGGAATGAGTGCCCCTCCCCAACATGAGCTGAATGTGGCTCTCACCTGCTAGAAACCCCTCGGTGGTTGCCCTCTGCCTTCACATTGAACTCCAAGCCCATCACTGTGTTCAGGTCCTGCCCACCTGTCCACTTTGCCCCACACCAGTCTTTCTCACTGAGGACACACAACCCAGACTAAATGCACAATTTCTAGAATGGGAAATACTAGAATGTACACCCCATTTGCACAGAAAGAAAGCATGTTCTATTCCCTGCTGCATCCCAAGTGCCCAGGGTCCTTGGCACAAGGCCAGGCACATAAGATGAACTTGAGAAATGTCGTAAATGTGCAAATGAGTGATTCTTTGACCCTGACCTTGGCACAGTACCTAGCACAATGCTTCAATGTTGGAAGAGGGGAGGGAGGAAAGGAGGGAGGAAGGGAGGGAGGAAAAGAGGGAGGAAGGGAGGGAGGAAAAGAGGGAGGAAGGAAGGGAGGGAGGGAAGGAAGAAGGGAGGGACAGAGGGAGGGAGAGAGGGAAGGAAGGAAGGAAGGAAGGAAGGAAAATATCTTATGAGTAGTAGGGAAAGGTCATGCCATAAACCAAGGCTTTCAAAACTCTAATTCCCATACAAAAAAAACCCAGTCATTCTAAATCATTTCAAGAACAAATTATTTTTAAAGAGAGAGAGACTCCTACTCACGAGCCTGGCAACACAGGGTCCAGTAGTGAGAAGAAGGAGGCCTGACTCTAAACCAGATGGGTGGGGCCCATTCGGATGCTTCAAGCCGAAAAGCATTTTTGTGGCCTTGTAATTTCTGAAAGCTCTTGGCGGGGCTAACTGGCTCCAGACGCCGTCTCCTGCAAAGGTTTCCTCTTTGCAGTTCCTCAGTGCCTCACATAACTAGCCCCAAGCTTGGTCATCTGTTGGGCCTCAGTTTCCCCATCTGTAAAAAGAAGTAATTGGGTTAGATCATCTCTAATCCAACCCTAACACTGTGAGTCTGTCTTAAGATCCCTTTTTGGAATCCCTTCCTGTTCACCCACCTCACCTCCCAGAACATTAATAATAATTATTATAATAATAGTAATTACCATTTATTGAAGCCCTTTTGATTTTCTAGGCACAGCTGTCCTAGAAGGTAGATTTTTGATCTCTGTTTTACAACACTGAAGTACAGAGAGGTTATTTATCTCCCCAAAGTAACACAGCCAAGAAAAGCCGGAATTTGATGTTCGCCTTGTCGAAACCCAAACCCTCACTTACCCCACGCTGTCCACAACTCTACAGGTGCAGGCAAAGCTGGCGTTTCCTGAACACAAACACAGACCCCTCGTCAGCCTGCAAGGCAGGCAGAAAAGCAGAAGATGTTTGTGTGAACAGCATTTTCTGCCCTGTCTTCCTTTTCCCCTTTTTTCCTGGGGAAGTTGTCTCATATATATACAGAGTTTCGAGGAATGTTCTTCCCCCATCCACCTGGTTCTGGTTCACAATGGCAGCAGTCATGTGTGACGCGGGTCACGCGTCCCAAGCCTGTGCTACCCCTAGAACGGGCTCCAGCGCCTGGCCACAGCAATTGGTGATTGGTTCAAGTTGCAAACATGTGACCCAAGATGGCCAGTCAGAGTCTTCCGCTGGTCTGAAGTCGGGACCCAGGTGCTTTCCCTTTCCTCTAATGCTATGAGGCTCAGGTGTGGTAGAGGCCTGGAGTTTCCTATGACCTTGACCCACGGCCACTTTCCCCACCCCCCAGAACCATGAGAGGGAAGCTTCTGCCAGAGAGAAGAATGTGGCCAACAGAGAACACAAGATGAGAGATGGAGGGAGGAGCCCTCAGCCCATGAATGGGGCGCTGAGACCAGCTCCACACCTGTCCTTCTCAGTCCCTGGGCCAGTAAGAGCTTGAGCTGCTGTTCCTCCACTTAAGATAAAGAATCCTAAGAGGATTCCTTGACCCACCGCATGGAAAACGACATTAGAGAGAAAAGGAGGCCAGGGAGAAGTATTGGGAAGAAAGAGGCGCCAAATTGCTGCTGCCCTCCCACCCAGTCCTAGCTCGGTCTTTGATGCATAGCCTCGCTAGAGCATTGATTGATATTGTCTGGTTCAAGCTGCCCCAGAAAATCCTAGCTCCTAATTGCCCAACAGCTACCACCATTTCTACTTCAGCTCATTAATCCTCGTAATAACCACAGGAGATAGAAAAGCTACGTCTGTTCTGCAGGGGAGAAAACTGAGGCCTAGAGCGATTAATTTGCTATACCTTAAGTGGCAGAGCCTAGAGATTTGAACTCAATTTGTGTAACCTTTAAGTCTGTCCTTCAGAGCAGGTTGTGTCCCCATCGATGACACATAGGCTTGGATGTCAGCACTCTCAGTGGCCTTTTCTCTTCCCTCTTCCTGTTCTGATATGTCAAGGAGGTTGCCTGAGACTAGAAGTTCTGGAATTAACCCCAGGCACATCTTGGTACGTGGGGAATGTTTCTTTCCTGCAGCTCCAGGCCTTGTAGTTGATCCTAAGGGGAGCTATTATTCCTCGGGGCAGAGGCCGAGGGCACCCAGCAGGCTCCCTTCATCTCTAAGAGTCAGTACCTCTGTGTGCAGAAGAGGCAGGTCAGCCCACCAGTTAATACAAAGGTAAAGATAGGAAAATGAGGGTGTCTGATGCATATAAAATGAAAGACAGAGACCTTTGAAAGCAGATAGGATGAGAAAGATGACAGCATTCCTGTCACTTACACTGCTTTGAACCCCAATCCCAAAGCATTTCTAAGCCTATGCTCAGCATTACTTTTCATCCTAGAGGATAGAGACTGAGGTTCTGATAACCCTGGCTTCCAAGTTGGCTCGAGGTTTATTACTGAGTTAAGAAGGAGAATAAAACAGAAATTAGGAGTCAGTCAGTTCCTCTATTTTTCTCATAGCAATCTATACTCAGGCTGTCTGTCCAAAGGATATTTACTAAGTACCTACTACGTGCCCGCTGCTGTTCTAGGTACTCAGGACCCAGCTGTGAACAAGACAGCTTTCCCAAAACCATCTTTCTGAGCCAGAGTTCTGATCACGGTATGCTCCCCGCCTGAATACTTCAGTAGCCCGATTGCCTACAGGCTCAAGTCCTAAGGCCTCACTGTGACGTACAAAGCCTGACATTGGCTGGCTTCTTCAGGTCCATTTCTTTCACTTGCTTCTCTCAAATCCATGCTGTGGTTGTACCAAAATGATTGCAGGGCCCCTGACCCCCAGGCATCTCAATCTGCTGCTCCTTTACCCGGAGCAGCCTTACCCCAGTGCCCTCTGCCCGTTCACTGGCTGCCTCAGTCTTTAACCTTCAGCACAGACGTTACCTCTTCAGGAAGCTTCCTTGGTCCCCTACCTCCCCAGCCTTAAACACCTGCACACAATATCATTGTCTTGTCAGTCTTCTATCTCTTGTTGTCTTCTCTGGTAACACAAAATCCTTCCTCCTTTGGAAAACGCATTCCATGGAGTTCAGGTAAGGTGCTTCAGATCCTAACCCTGCCACCGAAGAACTCAGCTGGTCCTGGGCAAGGAAGTGGCTGACCCTCTCTGAGGTTCAGAGTTCTCATTGTAAAATAGGCTTAAAAATGCACCTGGTGCATGCTTATGGTGAGGGATACATGAGATTATATATGCAAAATGCCTATATATAGACAGGGGCTGGCACCCAGTGAAATCAGTAAATATTAGCGGTCTCTCTGATGGTATTTAAAGTGAAGACATAATATCCTGGTTAGTGGCTGAAAGTGCATGGCACCAGGAGAGGGGACACTTGGACAGCATTCATCGCTTTGTCATTTACCAGCAGGCCTGGGGCAAGTCACTCACCATTCCCACCCCTAGCTTCGTCTGCGTCAAGTGGAGATAATATCTGCTGGGCCTAGCTCTTGGGGTTGTTCTGAGGATCAAAATGAGATAATGAGATTGTGTTCATGATGGTTAGGATTTGAAGAGCACAAAATACTGAATAATGAAAATTTTGTTGCCACAATTACTATTATTCTGATGGTGATCTCAACCTAACTTTTTTTTTTAATTGCCTCAAAGGTTTTTTTTTTTTTTAATCCTATTTATTTATTTGACAGAGAGAGATCACAAGTAGGCAGAGAGGCAGGCAGAGAGAGAGGAGGAAGCAGGCTCCCCGCAATGCAGAGAGCCTGATGTGGCCCCGATCCCAGGACCCCAAGATCATGACCTGAGCCGAAGGCAGAGGCTTTAACCTATTGAGCCACCCAGGCGCCCTCAACCTAACTTCTTAATATTTCACTCTTCCCAGCTACATGAGTCTAACTGGCTTCTGGATCATCAGTGTCTGAGTCAGAATAGGTTTGCTGCCCTAACAACCAACCATTGTGTCTAAGCAACATACAATGAAAGTGTATCACCTGCTCATGTCATGGTGAACTCTGGTGACAGGTGGGGGGACTCTGCTCCCTATTGCCATTCAGAGACCCTCAGGCTCCTCCATCTGGGCAATGGTGCCATTTCCCACATCTGGCCTCCCAGGTCTTCATGAAAGGTGGAGGGAAAGACTAGAACAGGGTCAGCACACTACAGCCTATGGGCCAAATCCACCCCACCACATTTTTTGTAAATAAAGTTTTATTAGAACACAGCCATGCTCATTCATTTACCTATTGACTATGGCTTCTTTTGTGTTACCCTGACAGAGTTGAGTAGTTGGAACAGAGATTGCATAGTCCAAATGCCAAAAGTATTTACTATGGAGGAAGTTTGTTGACCCTTGAACGAGAAGATCACACATGGGTTTTGTGGCCCTGTCTGGAAGGGAGTTTGTATCACTTTCATTCACACCCCATTGGCCAGAACTCAACGACATGGCCCCAGTTGCAAAGAAGGCTGGGAAAGGTAGTCTTCCTGTGTGATAAGGAAAATGAAGCAAATTTTTGTGATCAAGTGGTCTTGTCTCTGCCACCAACCATTCTTTTGACAAATCTGTTTGAGCACTTAGTAAATATAAGGCAGCTTTTGAGGGTCTGGGGATAAAAAGATGAATGAGACAGGTTTGTATTATGATCAGCTTACTCTGACTTATAGGTCAGTGGTACACCCCTGTACAATAGGAATGATAGCAATCACTTGCTACGTTTAATGTATGTTGTCTCACTTAATCGACACAACAGTCCTAAAAGGTCAGATCTATTATTCCTATTTTTATTATTCCTATTTTTCAAATGTGGATACTGAATCTAAAGGGTATCACTTTCCCAAAGTCACACGGTTGGTAATTGGTAAATGCAGGATGCGAACACAGGTCTTTGGGACTCCAAAGCTTGAACTCTTGTCTTTAGTTATTTCAGTTACAATTGTGAAGAGTATTACCGGCAAGGCACATGCGCAGATGCTCTGGGAAGGGCTCCCGTGTCAATCAGGATTCCAGCAGGGAATGGGTGGTGCCCTCAAAAGAGGTTACCTAAGGGGTGTTGAATGTGAGAACTCTGCAGAGGTGTGGGCAGGGTTAAGGTTGAGGGTGGCTCACCCACGGACCAGTGAGAGTGGACAGCTGTCACTACTTGTAGGCCCAATAGGGCAAGGGTTGGGATGGTGCTACTGGAGCCTCATAAATAAATGCTGGATCCATGGAAGTGGGGCCACTTGACAAGAAGCCATTGCAAGAATCATGGCGAGGCAGAGTGAGAAGGGGGCTATACATGCCTTGGCTTCTTTCCTCAGCCTCCAGTCTCTTGCCAGCCCCTCCCATTGACTAAACCCAACAGAAAGAGGGAACTGAGCAGGGCAGAGCATGGGCTGGGAGAAGGAGGACAAATAAGGAACAATCAGCATAATCCCTAACCCAGTCTTGAGACAGGCCTCAAAGTTGGCCCAGAGAAATTATATGTGAGTTTGGATATTTATGTATGAACACAAAATTCACAGTCTCTGACTGATTAAACGATCTTCCTCGATGTGCCTATAAGATGTTCTCCTTTGTCTTCTGGGTGAGGTATCTGTGAGGTGGATGCTGGCTGCTTGCCTCATCTTACCAGCCTGCCATCTTTCATCCATTGTCTTTCACAGTTGCTGGAAAGACAGGGGCACAAGTGGGCTTGGGGAATTGTCTGTTTCCCACTTTGGGGTGCACTACTCATCCTGGGAAACTGGAAAGCACCCAACTTCAGCCTCAGACTGAGCAACTCTTCAAGGGTTTGAATTTTGGATTAGAGTCTTGCCAGTTGCCTCCCACCTTCAAGGATCTGTCCAACTGGAGGGAGTTTCAGCATGTGGCTTTTTAGTCTATACCCCTAGGTCCTTCTTCCTCTTCAGAAGAGTTGCAAGAGGGTATCTATTGACCATGCAAAAGAGGATCTAGTCATGCTGACCTCTGACCATGAAGGCCTGCACTGGGGACTGAATAGTCAATGCTCAGCTGGCTAGGAATTTCCCATGATGCCTTAAGGACCATCATTTTGCCATATCCTCTACCCTTGTCTGTATCTATGGATTGAAGCTGCTATAATAAAAGTCAGAGTGATGCCTGCTAATTATTTCATTTTGTGGGCTTTCAAATGCTTATCTTTGCCATATTCTTCTCATGGGATTTTTTTTTAGTGGAGTGTTTTAATTACCTAGAAACTCAAAAACATCGGTAGTGTTTCCCTGGGTGAGCATGGTTGTTCCTGAATGGGATGACTAAAAAAATAAGTCTATTTTTAGGAGAGAAAACTGGCTCTCTTCCTCTCTGTCAAATCCGATTAGCTTCTTTCACTGACCAAAACTGCTTGGTGCCCATCTGTGATCTGAAGTCCTGTTGGTGGAGCAGTACTGCCTGTAAGGTAAGAACATGAACTCTAGCGTCAGAAAAGCTGCAGTATGACCTTGGAGAAGCCACCTGAATTTCTAGACTTGGTGTTCTGATAGGCAAAACAGAGACCCATGGTTGACCTAGTTGGTGTCCTAACCGTTCTAGCTGTTCTGGGTGTTCTCACCAGAGAAGGAACTGGGACACATGTGAAGCAGAGGGAATGACTCCCTGATATTGTCATCAAGAGGTGCGTCTGAGCTCACAAGGAATTGTCCACAGGGATGACATCAGAATGGACAGGAGGGCATGTGACAATGGCACCAGGGCACCTGTGACACCTATCCAGAATTCTTCTAAAAAAGAAATGAGACAAGCATGACTCCTGGTAGCTAGTAAGTGCTAAAATAACAGCCGCAAGTGGGAGTGTGGAGTAGCTTGGTAATTCCGTGAGTACTGCACGGTCAACTCAAATGAACAAATGCATTTCCTCCCATGTGTCAATCCTGGGCAACTGTGAGTGGCTGCCTATGGCCCTGCTATGGCAAAGATTCTGAGACACCATCTGAACTCAGTGGGAAAGAGTATAGTGATGGATTATTGGTGTCTGCCATGAGAATGGGGTGGGAAGCAGCGGTACAGTAGTATGTATGTATAATTGTATTATAGCTCCTAATCTCCTCTGACTAATATTGAATATGGACTGTGTCTTCCGTTTCACACCTAGAAGTCTCCACATCCGTAAACAATGAGGATAAGGCTATGCTTGACCTTTATGACCTTGAAACCATAAATTTGAAAGAGCTTTGGAAAGATAGAAGCTATACATAAATGAGAGCATTTCCCATGAAGCGCAGAGGAGCCCTTGGGAATAAGGCAGCTCTCTGAGCCCACAAACCTGATTCTCCTCTTACAACTTAAATGCACTGAATGAGTTTGAGTGACGACTTAGAGACCCTTATTTCTCAATGAAACTTGTAGCCAATAAGTTGCTTTTTTCTGCCTTTTTTTATGGTAAAATAGCTCCCTGAATTTCCTTTGTGGGCTCCTCACACACTCAGACTATCTGGTTTGAATCTATCTTGCTGCAGAGTGCCAGGGGTCAGCAAACTATAGCCCATGGGTCAGTCACCCACTTTTGTAGATGAAGTTTTATTGAGATACAACCACAGCCAGTCATTCACATGTGGTCTGTGACATTTTCCATGCTATAACAGAGGAGCTGATAGTTGCAATGAAGATCATATGGTTTATAGCCCCAGATATTTACTATCTGGCCCTCTGAGAAAAAGTTTGCCAATAACTAGTCTAAGCTAACCACCCTGTGCATCCCCTGGGTACCAGGATTGGTTCATAGATAAATTTTGACCCGAATCAGGCCAGTGAAGCTCAAAGCTTTCTTTTCCTCTGGATATGCAGCCAAGAGGATGTGAGGTCTGGGGCTCCTGCAGCCACTTTGCAGCTGTGAAGAAGGATTCATCTTTCCGACCTCAAAGATCAAGTAAAGGAAGACCTACACCACTGAAAGGATAGAATTACAGAATATAAGGCTTTGAAGAAAGCATAGATAAATAGATATTTAGAGGGTTTGGGGAGGTGGTGTGATTGAAGCAGGACCTAAAGACTAGTGGAATTTGAACTAAAGGAGAAGAGAAGGGTATTTCAGGTGGCGGCAGCATGGCACACAGCCATGGGCGGCAGTGAGTAGGGAATATTACTGAGGGTACAAAGAGATCTTTGCTAGGAAGGGAACTATTCTACACCGGTGGGATTTGAAGCCACATTCAACCACTATGGAGACTCTCCTTTCAGGTTGCAAACGTAAAAAGATAGTCTCCAAAATTTAACTGATAGGAAGGGGAAAACATGCTTATAGATAAATATTAACAGCAACGACAATGAAGAGACATAGCAGCTCACCATCAGCCAGGCATTTGTGGGTTTTTCTCGGAGAGACGGGGAGCGCATCCCCTGGCTGGAGGAGCAATGGGACACACGTGGAGCACCAAAAGTTGTGCTAAACATTTACTTAATCTTAATTTCCAAAAACTCCCCTGACATGATCCCTCTTCTAATACCCATTTTACAGAAGTGGAAACTGAGGCCGAGACAAGTTCAATAACTTGTCTGGTACACGGCAGGATTTCAAGGAAGCTCCCTGCCACTGTTTCTCCTTTCCTGTCCGCGCACCGGTACCCTCGTCGCTGGTTTGGCATGCCCTTGGTGTGTGAAGGAAGTTGTGGAAATCCCCAACCATTGTCGGTCACTTCTCCTGCTTCTGCCCCTCCCTCCATGCTTCCATGGCTCATGTCATTGCAAGGGACGGGGTGATGACCTGGCCATATCCTGGGCCTTATGTGCGAATTCCCATGCCTGAGACATTCCTCGGACAAGCCCCAGGTGGGAGAGGGGCCGTGGGCATTCCAGCCTACTCAGGGGTTCTGAAGGCACCTGAGTGCCTCTTCAGGCTCCAGTGGCCTTTCTGCACCATCACCCCCAGAATCAAGTCCAGATTCCTCACCATAGCCAACAGCAGTCTCGATCCTGTCCACCTCTCTGGCCCTACCCACCCCACTCTGCCCTTTGTCTTTGAACTCTAGCCACAATATTGGCCTGCCTTCCCTTACTCTTACATTCATTGCTCCTATCTACCCCAGGATCTTTGCACAAGCCATTCCCTCTGCCTTGAAAATCCTCCCCCCATTTAAGTCCTGTGCATCTCCCAGATTTATCAAACATCCCTTCCTTGGGGAACCTTTCACTGACTACCCCTTCCCAGAATAGATCAAGGGCCCCTTTTGTACATTTTAATGGTCCTTGTGCCTATACCTCCTGGAACTTATCACAGTAGTATTTAAACAATTGCTTGGGTCCTTGTTTTAATACTAGCCTTCTCCTCTAGAATATAATCTCCACGTGGCCGGGCTCGTTTACCCCAAATCCCTGGAGCCTCATATCCAATAACAGTTCACTGAATGAAGAAATATGGAATCTGTGGCAGGACCCCTAGGCAAGCTGTGTAAGAATCCATTCTGGGCAGAGAAGGCACTTTCTGGACTTGCCCCCATACACATCAACCAGCACTTATTATAATGCAGCAGCAAATGAGGGCTGGGACCTGTCCTCAGGAGAACCCCAGAGAGATAGGGGAGCCCCTTGATGGGGGCTGTCCCTAATGCTCTGGTGGTTGCTGTATGCCGAGCACAGGCCCAGTGCTTTATGCGTGGCATGTCTCTACAGAATTTGTTCTGTTTCACAACTGAGGAAAGTATGGCTCAAAGGAGTCAGGTAACCAGCCCAGGGTCACACAGCAAATAAGAGATAGAGCCGGTACTGGACTCGTGGTGCATCTGACTCCAAGACCCAAACTCCTAACCACCACACTCTACTCCTCTATAACCATATACAGCTAAATGACTCGCAAGTACTAAAATGCAGATACAAGGGTTTAGAGGGGATGGAGATGGGTAGAGGAATAGCAAGCTATTTCTATCTTGGAAAGCAGAGAGTTGAAGGCTTCACGGAGGAGGTGACATTTACCATAAAGGTGGGAACAGATTTTGAATACAAATCAAATCAGCACATGGCATTTGGGATGGGGGGGTGTGTGCGGCGTGGTTGTGCACAGCCTGAGCTAAGGTGTGGAGTCTTTATTATTTCCCTTCTTCGTTGGCTCACGAGGAGAATTAGCATCAAGCTGGGCCCAGCACTGAAGGCGCTATGTTTTCCCATCTCTGAGCATGCAAGTTCTCCAGCTCTCCCTCTGAGATTTGGGGTGGATGGAGTGGGAAAACATGTCAGGGAAGACAGAAGGGAATGGAGGGAGGAGAGTTGGGGGGAAGTAAGCAGAGGGAGGGATCATTTATTCCCCCTCACTGGCCCACTGGGGAGCCCAGGGCAAATTCCCCTTGTTCAGGTCTCTATTCCCCATCTGCCTGCGACACCCCTCCTGCTCATCCTACCCTCACCTTCTGCAGGCGGCAACTTGTCATCCTCATATCTCAGCTTTGAAATCACTCACTCCGGGAAGCCACCCTCCTACCACAAGGTAGGTGACCCTCCTCCCTACTCTCCTGGCCCCTGTGCGATCATTGGCTCCTAGGGTCCTGTCTCCCTTCTAGGCCCTGGACCCTGTGCAGCCAGCTTAGAGCTTCCTTCTTTCCTGTGCACTCAACTCCAGCCTGTGCCAGGCAGACACTTTCCGTAGGCCCCAGAGAACCGAGAAAGGCAGAGAGAAGTGGACAAGTGACCCCAGAGAATCGAGAAAGGCAGAGAGAAGGACCAAAGCTGCACTCTTTAGAAATTTTTAATCCATTCATGAGTGAATAGACAAATATCCAGACTACCTACAAGGGCTACTTCTCTTTGTATGAGTTTAATTCTTGGCCATATCCTGGATGGCAGGATATGTATACAGACATATACACACACATATGCCTTGCAAAAGCCCCTAGCAATTCTGCATTCATAATTTTGTGTGGAAATGATCAACAAGGGCCTCTCAAATTATAGACAACTGTTAACACCCAGAAAACCTGGGTCCTCCTTGCCTTTATCTTTCGGGGATTATTCTGGAGAGAAATTCAAGAAACTTTCCAATTTTAAGAAGGCACTCTACTCCTGCTTGGAAGTCAGACCTACAGCACCCCACCTAGAAAGGCCCAGACACTGACAAACTCCAACCAATTTATCAGATTACTGGCCACGTTATTCTCTATGCTTACCGCCATACTTGGCAGTGAAAGTGCAAGATTAGAGAGAAGACACAGTGACACGGGTATGATGAAGCCATGTGAAGAACACTTATGAAATTATTGAAGGTAATTTATAAGTATAGGTCAAAGTATTTGGTATAAACCACAGATAAGGAAAGGCAGGAGTCCAAGTTGATTGGGGCCATGAGAGAAGAAAGGGGAGATACCCAATAACAAGAAATGCTAATAATAGGTACCATCTGGGAGAACTTTCTAGTGCCAGGGATGAAACTGTTTTCTCGGCTTATCACATTTTACATTGTGACAGCCACACTCTGAAATGGTATAACCATTCTGCAGATGAAGAAGAAACTGAAGCTTAAAAAGATGACGTGACTGGCCCAAACATCAAATTAAGAGTTATTTCTCGGTCCTTGTGTCGTGTCTCTGGCTATAGGCATCTCTCGGCCCTGCTACTAAATTTCCCATTGAGCAGTTCATCTTTCCCCCAAAGTTCTGATTCACCATCTCTCAGTGGACAGTAAGAGTGAGGGTGCTTCTTCCCTAGAGTTCCGGCTCACAAGGAACTCTCTTCTGCTTCCTTCCCTACCATCTAAATTCCATCCTCCTTCCCCATTCCAGGTCGTGAGTCTCCACTTGAGGCTCTGACAGGGGTTCCCTATAAAACAGTGGTCTCAAACTTTCTGGAGCCCACCCCAAAGGGGCCAGACCACTTCCTGTCTGGAGATGACCCAGAGAGACGCACACCTTAACCTTTGCTCTGAGTTTACGGTCAGCAAAAAACACCTGCAATTCCGTAGCCTTGCTAACAAGCATTTTACCTGCCATTGGCTGGGCCCTTTGCTCCAACTGCTGGAGGCAGATAAGGGCTTGATAAGTCTGGAATCACACCTGGAAAGCCCCACTGGCAGGGGGAGCAAAGGGAGGGGATGGCATCATTTAGTCCCACCAGTTGTCCATGTCTCTGTTGTTCAAAAATGTGTATCTTCATTTTCCCCATGAAATATAACATACAAATAATACATATATATTATATTATGATGCATTATAATATTACATATATATAATAACTGTTACTATTCAAATATAGAGAAAAATTAAATGTCCCCTTAATCTCACCACCCACAGAAATCTATGGTTGCCAGTTTACTGTATTCTCCTGGCCTGTTTATGGCTTTTTTTAAAGATAAATAAGATTATACTACACATATTATTTTGTTACCTACATTTTCACTCAAATAGACAAGCATCTCTCCCTGGCAATATAAATACATTTACCTCATTTTTCTGACTAGCATCCCACTATTTCATTGTTTGGATGGACTATACTTTTTTTGCCTCTTCCCAGTAGTGGGCATCATGTTTCCAATTGTTCAGTATAATAAACAATACAGCAATGAACATCTTTGTCCATATTTTGCACACTTGTCCTATTTTTTGTTTTGTTCTTTGGGGTTTATTTATTTATTTTTTTAAGATTTTATTTACTTGACAGAGAAAAACACAGCCAGAGAGGGAACACAGGCAGCGGGAGTGAGAGAGGGAGAAGCAGGTTCCCACTGAGCAGGGAGCCTGATGTGGGGCTCAATCCTGGGTCTCCAGGATCATGACCTGAGCCGAAGGCAGTTGCTTAACCACTGAGCCATCCAGGCGCCCCTATTTATTTCTTTATTTACTTTTTGAGTCAATTCCTGAAAGTGTGATTAAGTCAAAGCGGCTCACATGTTTAAGTCTTTTGCTACATATTGCTAATCCTTTCTACCTTTTTCTCAATCTGTCACCCCACCAGCAGTGTGTGAAAATGCCAGTGTTCCACACTCTTGGATTTTTATTTACAAATATTTATTTACAAATAAATAAAGATGCAGCATCAGGGGTTTTTTTCTTTTTTCTTTTTTTTTTTTTTTTAAAGATTTTATTTATTTGACAGAGAGAAACACAGCTAGAGAGGGAACACAAGCAGGGGGGGTGAGAGAGGGAGAAGCAGGCCTCCCGCCGAGCAGGAAGCCCGATGTGGGGCTCGATCCCGGGTCTCCGGGATCATGACCTGAGCCGAAGGCAGTGGCCCAACCAACTGAGCCACCCAGGCGC
>PITA01027508.1:0-20821 GCA_004023965.1 Spilogale gracilis | reverse complement strand
CTTGGATTTGTTCTTTTAATGGGAAAAGTTGATTGACATCTTTCACTTTGGGTTCCCTATATGGCGGTTTTAACCCAGGTCCTTTGAAGAGCCCATACTCAAAGACACTGGTTCCCAAACGTGGTCTCTGGACCCACCATATCAGCATCACTTGAGAATGGGTAAGAAATGCCGATTCTTGGCCCTACCATGGTCCTAGATTAGGGACTCTGGATATAGGACCCAACCATCTGTTCTTATAAGTCCTTTTGTTAATTCTGCCCACTACTGAGAACCACATGATTGGGAATAAGTAAGAATCCACAAGAATCTCCACATAAATACAGTTTAGAATATCTCTACTCTAAGTCAAGGCACACATTGATTCATACCTTCTATGAATTTTCCCTGTCTTTTTCTATTTTGAAAAATGTCAAACCGTCAGAATACTCTCAAGGATCTTACAATGAACACCCATTTCCCCTTTGCTTCAATTCACCAACTGTTAATGTTTTGCCACATTTACTTTCTTTCTGTTGATTTATTCTGAACCATTTGAGGCAGTCACAGACATTACTCACCCTCTAAATATGTCAGTATACAGCCTCTAAATTTTAAGAGCCACTTTAAGTAAAAAAAAAAAAAAAAATGAAATTAAAATCTAAGACTCAAGCACCTATTGAAACAGTGGTACTTGGATATTTGATGATATCAAAGGAAGGACTGGTAGATTGTTACTAATTTTTTTAGGTGTAAAGTTATGGAGGTGAAGTTTTTAAAAAAGAGTCATTCTTAGGTCCTTTTCAGGAAATATTCACAGTTGGAATAGTATCGTGTCTTGCATTTACTTTGAAAAAAATCCAGTGGCATTGGTCAGTAGGAGCAGGGAGGTGGGGTCATAGTTGAAACAAGACTAGCTGTAAATTGATAATGGTTTCAGCTGGGGGATGTGCACGTGGCCTCTCATTATACTGTGCTCCTTACTTTTGTGTACTTTTGAAATTTTCCACAAAAAAGTAAAAAGAAATCGTGGTAGTGACTCAAAAGGCATGACATTTTTCCATCAAAATGAAATGATAAAACGATAGTGCTAATTTACCATTAAGAATGCAAATAAGACATGATGAGCACTGGGTGTTGTGTGCAAATTGTTGAACAGTACCTCTGAAACTAAGTATGTATTATACATTGGCTAATTAGAGAAAAAGAATGCAAACTAGGGAGCACCTAGGTTTAGTGTACGCCTCTGGCTCAGGTCCTCATCCCAGGGTCCTGAAAATGAGCCCCAAATTCTCCTGGTGGGCATCAGGCTCCCTGCTCAGCAGGGAGTCTGCTTCTCTCGAGAGTCTCCCTTCGCGCCTTCCCCATTCATGCTTGAATGCTCACTCTCAAATAAATGAATAAAATCTTTAAAAAAAAATAAAAAAGGGAATGCAAGCTAAATGCTCAGGTAAAGGTCACCAGAGGATCAAACTCACCTCCCAGGTGCATCAGGCACCAGGATGTTCCGTGTGTGATATTGTCCAATACAGTGGTCGCCTTCTGCATTTACAGTTCGCAAATTAAGTGGCGTGCACCCCCACCTTAATCCTTGCATTTCTTGATGACCAAGAATTAATGAAATGCAAACCTGATTTCATTATAGTTTACCATTCCAGATATATTTAGTAATTATTTGTAAATGTATTTGTTGACAGCTTGAAACAAAATTCAAAAGTGACTTCAATGGAGACATTTTGGCAGAGAGAAAAGAGCCCCTCCGGTGCCTAATAAAGTTTTCCAGCCCACATCTCCTGGAAGCATTGAAAGCTTTAGCACCAGCTGGTAAGTAGTCAGCTTATCTTACAAAATCAACACAGTACATTCGATTCTCTCTTTTTACTGGCTGATTACCTCTGAGCTTTCTCCTGGCCCTAATCCACTATCTCCTCATGCCCTATTTTGTGTGTTCTGCTTCTGCACCTCATGGGGGTCTGTAATTGACCCTCGAATCTTGGCCATTGTTAAACTGACTCCTTTTCTTTTTTTAATTTCAGGTATTGCAGATGCACCACTTTCTCCATTGCTTACTTGCATACCCAGTAAGGGAATGAATTATTTTAAAATTAGAGATAAATAAGATGTATGTGGTTTTGTAAGCACAGCATCTCTTTGACTATTGCCTATGCGTTTCAGTCGACAGCTAGCCGGATAGCTTCTGTTTATGAACTTGTGTTTTTGAAATTAATTCTTGATATTGATAGTTCAGAAATATTCAATGTAATTTTGGGGACTGATTCTTTCCTCCTCCACTGTGTACCCCCTCCCCCATATCCTGCAAAGCATAGCAATTGTGGGCCTTTAAAAATGACAACATGTCCTTTTTCTCACTCCTGTCTCTCCTCCATCCTGGCGAGATCAGGTTCTAATTGCTTGTTTCCAAGGATTTTGTCTGAAGACTTGGATCCTGGAAAGAAGCAGTGAGAAACTATGCTCAACTCAAAACTTTCTAGGAAGATCATAAAATTGGTCCATTCAAACAGTAGAGTTGGGTCTATGAGGTTATTACAGGAGGTAGCATATCAGATGATTCAGTAATATGAAATAATAGTTTCATTGTAAATATACTTTTTGTAATCTGTTTTATCATACATTCAGACTCACCATACTATACTGGTTTGTGAATAAAGATTGAAAAACTGGTGTATCAGTTACTTTTGATGGAAATTTTTCAGTGATCATAACTAAATAGCATGTCCTTTCTTAATAACATTTCAAAATATAATCCCTGTTTTGTTCCACAACGGATTTGGGGTATGAAAACATGTACTACAATGACAATAAAATGAAAAGATGAGACACTCTGGGCAAGTAGGAAAGCAAACAAAAAAGCAAAGAGGACAGAATAAAGCCAAAGATAAAATAGCCATGTAACAACATGTACAGGTCAGGTGCCTCCAGCTGCTAGAAGGTTGAACAGCCATTTTCACTGGCTGAAAATGAAGTCAGCCAGTGGTCAAAGCAGAGACGAGAACACCAATTTGTGAATGAAGATAGTTAAAAACTGGTATATGGGTTACCTTTGATGAAAATCAAAAACAGGCTTAATATACAAATATGTAAATACAGTCAGAGAAGCGGGACTGAACAGTGCTCTATAATGTAATAGTATTATCTACAGATTACAGATACGTGAAAAACATGTTTTTAGACATAATTAGCAAATGGCATAGACACTTCGTTATCTCAGAGTGAGGCACTGAGTCTGCAGGGGCTCAACAAAGCTAATTTCCTTAAAGACGTAGACACGGTATCGAGCATCTGTCCCTGTGTGCTCACATGTGGTAGGCACTCCTGCTCGGTGCCTGACTGCCTCTATCAGGTCTGCACAGAGGCCCTGCAGGTTCCCAAATGGATTATCACAGGTTCACAGCCATCCTTAGTGCTTGGCAGTGATGTGCAATTGGAGCATGAACAAGGAAGACACTAATCATATTATCCAGCCTATAGTGGAATCATTTGGGGCTCTGCCCTTCGACCCTCGCAGACGGAGGCACATACTTAAGGAAATGAGAATACATGGAACTCTTTATCTGTTACATACTTGATGTTCAGTCAGCTCTCAGTTCTTCTTTAGGAGGAATTATTCTTTAAATAGATATAACTTGGTATATTCCATGGAGGAGGTGAGTTCAATTTCTTCCTATGTCACTGTCTTGCACTGGAACTTCTATTATGTACTTGATGATCCAGAGACAGACTGCATTCAGATGCAGCTTTGGGAACAGATGGATCAGTAAATGCAGACCTAAGGACCTCTACGGCCAAAGGAACTTATTGCACATCAGATAGAGTCTCCAAAAATGAATAGCTAACATTTATGGAGTACTTACTATGTTGGTGCTAAGTATTTTATGTGCATTATCTTATTTCACCACAATCCTATAAGCCAAACAGCAGTATGAGTCTTATTCTACTCCAGTGAATGCCAAAGCTTACACTAGTAAGTGGCTGAGCCCACATTAACCCCCGGCAGTGAGATTCTAGAGCCTGCACTCTTAATACCACGCTGAAAGAAACAATAGCCTGTAGGTGCTATCCTCCACACACACAGGTGTAGGGTTGCTTATGTTGTTTGTTTGTCCCACAGTACTTTTATTTTTTTTTTTTTAAGATTTTGTTTATTTGACAGAGAGAAACACAGCCAGAGAGGGAACACAAGCAGGGGGATGAGAGAGGGAGAAGCAGTCTTCCCGCTGAGCAGGGAGCCCGATGTGGGACTCGATTCCGGGTCTCCAGGATCATGACCTGAGCCGAAGGCAGTCGCTTAACCAACTGAGCCACCCAGGCGCCCCTGTCCCACAGTACTTTTAAAAGCAGAATTAGGGACGCCTGGGTGGCTCAGTTGGTTGAGCCACTGCCTTCGGCTCGGGTCATGATCCCGGAGACCCGGGATCGAGTCCCATATCGGGCTCCCTGCTCCGCGGGAAGCCTGCTTCTCCCTCTCTCACTCCCCCTGCTTGTGTTCCCTCTCTGGCTGTGTTTCTCTCTGTCAAATAAATAAAATTAAAAAAAATAATAAAAGCAGAATTAATTTCCATGATGGGCAGAATAATGCCCCCTACTCAAAGATGTCCACATCCTAATCCCTGAAATCTATCAATACATTACCTTACAAGGCAAAGGGACTTTGCAAAGGGAAGATTATTCTGGACTTCCTGAATGGAGCTACTGTAATCACAAGGATCTTCAAAAGTGGAACAGGAAAAAAAAATGTGACACAGTAATAGGAGAGAGCATAGGGAGAAGTCCATGATATGATGAAGACTCAACTCACCATTATTGACTTTGAGAAACTAGAAAAGACAAGTAAGCAGATTTTTCTGTAGAACCTCTAGAAGAAATGCAGCCCTACCCACACTTTGATCTTAGCCTAGTACTTGTGTCAGAACTATGACACAGTTTGTGTAGATTTAAGCCACTAAGATGGTGGAAACTTGTAACTGCAGCAGTACAAAACTACTAAATCTGCTGGTACATAAATGGGAAGTTTTCACATAAAAACCTTGAAAAATAAATCTAGTGATACCAAAGATGAGTAGCATCCTTTAAACAAAGGATGGATTTTCCATTTCACTACAGTCCTCACTTCTCCCTTTTGTCTATGCCTGGCCTCCTCTGCTGATTTACTTGGTCTGGCTAGTTCTTCCAAGTACTTGGGTTTTGGAACCCTTCCCTGAGTCATACTGTGCCCTAAATAGTAATTGTATTTCAGCAGTTAAGAGGCAAAAACAAAAAAAGATACAGGCAAGTAAATCCAGTATCCCTTAAAATGATTAACTCAACTGTAGCAACTCATTCGTTTGTACAGTGCGAACTGGGGCTAGTTTCTTCTCTGCAAAATAGGGTAAAACTTATAGTACATACCCGCTACACCTGTTTCCAGGACAAAATGAGATACCAAACGAAAAGTGCCTTCCCCAAAATCTAGCACATAGTAAGCCCTCAATTAATAGATGTAATTAACATACTATTACCTCTCCTGCCATTGAATATTTGAGTTGTTTCTAATATTTGGGGAAATAATGTTCCTTAGGGCATTTCTTTTTCTTCTATCTAATTATTGCCCAAGGTTAAGTTTTCTGGGAAAATGAAAATGGATCAGTGGGACCAATACCTTCGACCTGTTTGCAAGAACCCCTGTGAAGTTTTGTTAACTCTCTTGCCTCACCAGCCAGCAGCTTCCCGCAGACGCTCCTTCCGTGGCCGGCAGGGGGCGCCGCGGCCGCCCCGGCCCCGCCGGATGCTAATGAGCCTGGAGGCCCCGCCCCCTGCCGGAAGTGACTGTGGCGGGAGGCGGGGCCCGTCCGCTCGGTCCTTCGGTGCGGGAGCCATGGCGGCCTCTGAGGCGGCGGCGGCGGGGTCCGGGGCTCTGGCCTCCGGTGTCCCGACCGCCCCGACGGCCGCGAGGGGAGCCGCCGCCGCCGCCTCGGGCCCGTGGGCGCCCCCCGGACGGCTGAGGGGCAGCCGGCCGCGGCCCGCGGCGGCGAGGCAGCAGCCCGCGGGTCCGGCGCCTCCGGCCCGGGAGCTGATCCAGCCGTCGGTGAGCGAGCTGTCCCGGGCTGTGCGGACCAACATCCTGTGCACCGTGCGCGGCTGCGGCAAGATCCTGCCCAACAGCCCGGCGCTCAACATGCACCTGGTCAAGAGCCACCGCCTGCAGGTGAGCCCGCCGCGGAACGGCGCCTCCCCGGGCCTGGCGCTCGGGGGCTCGGGCGCGGGCTCGGGCGTGAGGGGCGTGCAGGGCGGCGCGGCCCGCGGCCGGGATCTAGCCGTGTGTGTGCAGCCTCGCCGGCTGGCGTCCACCCGCAAAACGGGCCAAACCTGCCGCGGAGCTCCGGCGGGGCAGAGTGGGGGCTAGCACGCAGGGACGCGCAGTAGGAAAACACTGTGTCATGCCACTCCGCTGTCGGGCTCGGACGAGCGGGGACTGCTGGCCCCTGGCGTCGCGGCCTGGGCATTCGACCCATGGACCTCGGTAGCTCTCGGCCAGCTGGTGAGGCCCGTCTCGTCCTCATCGTCCTGCTGCTGACGAGGAGCAGATTGCGCAGCCGGACTAGAGCAGGAATTTAACCTGGTGTCTGCTTCTAAAGCCCGAATGCTTTCCACCACACCCACGATACCTCCTTGAGGCCTTTAGGTTCTGCCTGGTTTTTAAAAAGGAGCTGCAGATTTGCCTCGAAGCACCTTCAGTTACACGTTTTCACAGTATTGGAAGAATCGGGTTTGCTCGGGAATGAGATGTAAGGGAAATCTCTCCCACTGGACTTCTTTTAAAAGGGAACCCGTATTTTAGCATGACAATAGTGCGAACGTCCCTTCCACCCTTTTTAAAACGTGTCGTGATTTTTAACCTTTAGTGCACGTCTGTGGAAAACTCACCGAAAATCCAGATGTCCGGCTCCACCCTAGACTTGTTAAGTCACAATTTCCCAGTCATTACAATGGGAAGTTTCCTTCCACCACTTCTTACTCACTTCTCTCTGTCAACAGTGACATAATTCCAAAGCATGACACTCAAAGCAGTTTTGTGACTGTAGCTTTTGATGGTCTGAGTTGATTGAGGAGTAAGTTTGAATTACCTACTGTGTTGCATGTTCTGTCTACTCTTCAGTCTCCTCCGTGGAGACTTACTTAGATTCAGGCTTCTGGTAAGAATTTATCAGAGGTTGTAGTTTCCAGTAGGGCAGAGGTGTTGCCCATGAAATGCAGTCCCCCTCTGGCAGCAGCTAAACAGATGCGACATGGCTCCCCATGAAGGTTAGGGAGCCCAGTCAGGAAATGTGCCCAGGAGAACCCTGCACGTGGGGCTGCAGTTTTCCTCAGAATGGATTCCATTCTTCCAGGACTCAAGTGCAGTAGCTCTTGGGTGGTCTTTGGGAATGGTCTTCGATCTTGTGTTTTCTCTATCATACTAAATTTTAACAAGATTCTTCCTTTTCTTTTTATTTTAACTTCAGTGGGTGAACTATTTGTTTGTAGGAATTCTACATCCGTTGATTCTCTGAGCTCATATACAACGGCCATCACCCACCTTTAGTATCATGTCCTCACTGAGAAACAGCCAGGACACTTTACATCTCTGAGCACAAGAGAAACCGCCAGTCTCACCAGCACTGTATTGGCCCAGAGATCACTCTAGCAAGCACTGCATAACAGTTTCATTTTCCTTTTCTCTGGAATTGCTATTTGGAGGTCTCTCACTCTCAAGACTTTGTGAAGTATCTGTTAAGCACAAAGATACCAGTTACTCTTCAGGACTAGTGTGATTGCATATAATAGGTTTATTTCTAATTATGTTTTTAAAGTATGGTTAGGAATATATGGAGATACCCATACATATGTGCAATATACAGTGCACAAACAAAATAGAATAGGCTTAAGAAGGAAGAGTATGTTTGAGGCAGATAAAAATTTTGATAGTCAAATCTTTACCTGGACTTTCCAAAGCAGTGGTATTCTCCCTTGCTTAGAACCTGTGTGAAGTCATTTTTCTGTCTCTAAGCTGGTTTTCAGATGTCTCTTGTCTGAAGACAGGACATTGCACTCAAGATCCCTTTCTGAACTGAAAATGTTGAAAGGGAAAAGCGGACCCTCCTGAGTTTCCTTCGTAGGTCATTAGGGAGACCTGTTTCAGGAGGAATGAAAGAAATCTCACCCAGAACCATCATTGTTTTTGTTTTTGATGTTTTTCTTGTCAGAGAGTCTCACTTTCCTGCCTTGTTCTGCCTTTCTAACCATAGCACCCAGCCACCCCTGAGTATCTGCTGTATTGGAGGAAACGGGTTCATTTCCTTTCACTAGTGTAACCTGTGTGACAGAATATAGCCTTATGGTGGTGCCCCAGTGTGGTGAATCTCTATTCTCAGTCTGCATCCTGAGGAGAAGGCTCTTGAGTTCAAACATTATTCTTGACACTTGTTTTCAAAGTATTAGGAGGAGAAATGGGGAGGAGAGCTGACTAGGAGTTCCCTGGGAGCTCCCTGTGGTTTTGAAAGCTGTTTGGAGAGACTCCAGTACCAATCAAATGCCTGCCTACTTGCTGCCCTGAAGGTGGTCTGAGTTTAGCTGCTTGGCAGATTTGCATAATATTCAGTGGGAATTTTTCCCACTGGTTCTCTTGGTTACAGCTACTTGAAAAATTCTAGTTTCTTTCCTAGTTTTTGTTTTGATTTAATTGTAAGGTGTAAGGACACACTGCATTTTGGTATTCTGTGAGTTCTTAAGATACATGTCTATATCATCTTCTGTTAGGAAATTGGAAATACCCTATCTAGCCTTGCCCACAAGGGGATCCCTGGGGAAGTGAAAGCTGGGGATTAAGGGAAAGGAAGAGTAGGAGTAAATGGACATTTCTCAGAGATTCTTTTATTCCTTGTCTGAACGCAGTGAAGGAGACAGGAGAGCCCTTTAAAAACCTGTTACCCAGCAGCATTTTTATTTTTAAAACCTGGCATAAAGGATTTTGTATTATGTTCAGTCCGGGGTTTGCTTTTAATGATTTGCAAGGAAGTTTTGTTTTGTTTTGTATTGTTTTTGTTTTGTTTTAAGAAAAAAACAAAGGACAAGAAAGGTTCCTGGTCATTCTGTAGGCCATATTGTACAAAGACCTCCAATTTTAAATTTACAGTGAGAAGACAACAAAGCGAACTGATTTTCTTCTTGGATATTTTCAGGTGTTGGTGTTGTTACAATGCCTTTTTTCCCCCCATCAATTTTTGCCACTGTTCTTAAAACCCTTTCCTTTTTCCCTTTCTCCTTAAAGTGTGTCTTTTTTTTTTTTTTAAGATTTTATTTTTTTGACAGCAAGAAACACAGCCAGAGAGGGAACACAAGCAGGGGGAGTGAGAAAGAGAGAAACAGGCTTCCCGCCGAGCAGGGAGCCCGATGTGGGGCTCGATCCCAGGTCTCCGGGATCATGAACCGAGCCAAAGGCAGTCGCTTAACCAACTGAGCCACCCAGGTGCCCCCTAAAGTGTGTCTTTAATTCTGCTTTTTTCTTTCTCCGTGTGCTTACTTTTTTCCAGTCTTGCTTTTTTATTGTTTCCTCTCACAGATTTTTTTCCCCAAATTCTTTTACTTAAAATGTTTCATAAACATTTTTGAAATGTTTGTTTTTTACTTTAAAATGTTTTGTGGGTAACAGGTACCAAAAAAAGAAATGCAAAATGAAGTACTTTTGTGTTCTGTTTTTAGTCATGCATGCAAAAGATAAAGTACAAAAAGTCTGATGAATTTTGTTTTTAAGCTTACATAGAGGGTGCCAAAACAAAACGTGACTTTCTCAGTGCTGTTCACATGCTGTTGTGCCATCCCTATATCTTATCTCCCCTGTCCTCATCTCAGCCATCCTGTCTTTTGAGTTTTTTGTTTTTGTTTTTGCTTTTAAAGATTTTATTTATTTATTTGACAGAGAGATCACAAGTAGGCAGAGAGTCAGGCAGAGAGAGAGGAGGAAGCAGGCTCCCTGCCCAGCAGAGAGCCCGATGCGGGCCTCGATCTGAGGACCCTGAGATCATGACCTGAGCTGAAGGCAGAGGCTTAACCCAGTGAGCCACCCAGGCGCCTGGTGGCCCACATCTTTTGAGTTGTCTCAGGACAGGAAGGCCCTGGAGAGGTGGTGATGGGGAGGGTGAGGAGTTGGCCCTCAAGAAAGCAGGAAAGTGAACGCTCTTAGGTTGTTGCCATGCCTATAATAAAGGCCGCAGGGGATTGTTGATGTCCATCACGGCTGTCTTCAATGATTCATCCTGGAGCATGATACAGTTTGGTTTAGGTGGCCACGTGAACTGTTGTTCAGTATAATGCTTCCAGTTTTTATTGAACATTCACTCTGTCCAAACATTCCCAAATACAACAAAAGATACAAATACATTCTTCCTCTTGAAAAGGTTTGGCGGATTTTAAGTAGTTCTATTAGACAAAACAGGTAAGTAACAGAAGAGAAAGGAAATTCAAAGCTATATATAGTAAGGAACTTGCATGTCTCAGGCTAGAGAAATGTAGACTCGGGAAAATTTGGGGTACCACTAAAAATGTTTGAGATAATGACATGATCAGAGCTTTAGAAACATGAATCTGGCAAACCAAATGAAAAAAAGATTGAAATTCTAGAAATGAATAAAGAGGGTAATGATAAAAGTCCAGAAAGTCATCATAACTTGAACTAATGATGTAACAGTGAGAAAGGAGAGGTGAGGGAGGTGGTAGAAGACACGTAAAGAGAAGTAAATAATTACCAAAATTCAGAAGCTAGCAAGATGCTCACCAGTAGGTAAATGAATAGATGAACTGTGGTACCTCCAGAGAATGGCATATTACTCATCACTAAAAAGGAATGAGCTATCAAGCCATGAAATGACATGGAGGAAATTTAGGTCAGGTGCGTACTCAGTGAAAGAAGCCAATATGAAAAGGGTACATACTGTATCACTCCAACTATGTGACATTCTGGAGAAGGCAAGAAAGATTAGTCATTGCCAGGGTGGGTTTAAGGGAAAGAGTGTTAGGAGTAGGTGTAGCACAGAGAGTTTTTAGGGCAGTGAAAATACTGTGTGATAGTGTAACAGTGGCTATTTGTCATTACACATTTGTCAAAAGCCATAGAATGTACGACAGCAACAATGAACTCTAATATTTGGTGATACTGATGTGCCAGTGTAGGTTCATTGATTGTAACAAATGTACCACTTTGGTAGGGGATAATTGTTAATAGTGGGACAGGCTGTTCATGTTTGGGGAGGGAGAGATATGTAAGAACTCTCTGTGCTTTCCTCTCAATTTTGCTGTGAGCCTAAAACATCTATAAAAAAATAAAGTTCATTAACTTTTTAAAAAGAGTGAAGTGGACAGGTATTTGAGAACATGATTGGGAGTTTAAAAACGGATAATAAAAAAAGGCATGCTAGGGCGCCTGGATGGCTCGTCGGTTGTCTGCCTTGGGCTCCGGTCATGATCTTGGGGTCCTGGGATCAAGTTCTGCATCTGGCTCCCTTCTCTGCCGGGAGCCTGCTTCTCCTCTGCCTCTCATGAATAAATAAAATAATACCTTTAAAAATTTTAATTTTTTTTAAAAGGCATGCCAAGCAGAGTTGATTCATACTCATTAGAAGTGAGTCTGAATTTTGTAGTGACCTTGTAGGCAATTTTGTGGAACATTTAAACAGCATGGAACATAGAAATGGGGCCATCTCCCTGGCATATCATTGAGAGGAATTTGATAATTATCAGGTGAATGAAGGATTTCTGAGTCTTCCTTAATATTCTCCCCACATTTCATTTTTTTCTTGCTGATAACACCAGATGGAAAAATATAAGTTAACTAAAACTATTTTTAAAAAAAAACTAGATGAATTGGTGAATAGGATGAGTTTGGTGATAAGAGACCACGTCAGTTGTCATTAAAGCTGGCAGCTGCCAATGTTTTAACAGAAGAGCCTTCCAGTCTGACTTTCACAAGAACAGTAATTTAATGTAAAGTACTGGTTTAGATTAAATCATTGGCATCAAGTCGGTTGGCAGAAAGCAAAAGAAGAAACAAAACTCTCCACAGCAAATAACTCAACAATAATGCAATAATAACTAATTGAGTGATTACATGATAAGCACTGTTCCAAACCTTATGCATTATTGACTAAATCCCCACAATAGCCCTGAAGTAGATCCTGTTTTGCCTACTTTACAGATAAGGAAACCAAGACAGTTCATTTTCTCAAGGTCACAAGAAACTCTCAAGGTTGAGAATTCAAACTGGCAGTCCACATTCCAGAACCCAGGGATTTAACCACTATACGAGAGGTTCCAAAGCTAGACTGTACTTTGGAATCATCTGGGGAGATTTAAAAACCAAACATGGATTCCTCATCCCTATCCCAATTTAATAATATCAGAATACCTAGAGTTGGAACCAGGCAGAGGTATTTTCTTAAGTGTCCCATGAGATTTTTCAGGCTCCAGGGTTGAAAACAACTACCCTACGCTGGACTGTCTTTCAAAAAATGTTCTGCCATTTAGCAGGCAATTAATCTCTTCTTTAAGCGTTAAGACAGTATCAGGAGGTGTACAGAATCGTTTGTGCCCTTAAGAAATGTAGTTGGTAGACAGGAACTCTAGAAAAAAATGATAATATTTAAAGTAGCTTAAGTTTCTTTATGTTGGAATTCATACAAGAAATAGATCTCTACATCTGGGTGGTGGTAAGCAGAACAAGGGAGTGTTGTTTACTGAGAATATGATCTGGGCTCAGCTTTATGCTAATCCAATACAAGATAATCCTGACAGTTAACTATTGTATCTGTCTCAGAAATGAGTAAACTGGATCAGATAGGTTAAGGCCACACCCCTGTTGGTGGAAGTGGTTTATAGGACTTTCAATGCCAAGTGCTTTTTCTGCCTGAAGAGAGCCAGGAGAATGTAAGACAAATTGGGCCTTCAGAGACAGAAGTGGGAAGAATCTGAGGCTGAGTACGACGGGATGTATGAAAAGGGAACAAAGATACGGTTATAATGGGAGATTGGAGGCATAACATATTGATAGATGATACATACAGATAAATTTTTTAGAATGTCACATTTCTTATAACATTAGAAGAGGAAAGAAAATTGTGTAAGAGACCATTTAAATAAGCCAAATGAATATGAATAGTATAGAACAGTAGGATGGTAGTATAGAGCAGTAGGATGATAAAAGAATGGACTATGGAGAACTAATTGAATTTGACATGGAAAAATAAATTATGTTGTTTAAAAATAAAACAAGAACAGCTTTTCCCTCTAAATGAGTGGACACAGACTCAACAAGATCAACATGTGCCTCTTGAGATCCATTGGGAAGGCAAAGGGAAGGAATCTTAGACACATGATTATTCATTTCTCACTTCTCCAGAAACAATGGTAGAGAAGGAAGTGGACATGTTCCAACCGTATTGAATCCTTTCTCATCAGAACACTAGATGACCGGCATACCTAAGTGCTGCAGCAGCAGTTGAGGCCTAAGTGAACGGGGAGTTCTACCCCCTCCACTTTGACCTTGATCTATACCTTCTAATCGATTCTGTTCTTTCCAGCTTATCTTTTAACTCAGGCAAAAGACCCAGGGGGAAGAGCATCCCGTGATGGGGGCCCAAAACTGTTCCCTCAAGCAACAGGGACTGCCTTTACACCAGCAAGACCCGCGTGGTTGACCCTAAGACAACAACTGACCTGATGACCTTTCCTGCCTGCCTCTGTGTATCCACTGACCTTTGTCCTACATTTTCCTTACGTAAACCTGAAAGTATTTTCAGCACTTTGAAGATCCGTCTTTGAGATGTTAGTCCACTGTCTTCCTGGTGCTGGACTCACAGAAATAAATCCCTTTCTTGTTTCACCACCACTTGTCTTGCTGCCTTTCTGTCAGCAGTGAGTGGCCAAACTGTCTGTCTTGGGACCCCCAGAACCAGATGCTCTTAAACCCTTGAGCCCTGGTTAAATGAGTACAATTCCTGTTGCCTCCAGTGACCTGTTAAGAACTCCATCCCACCCCCCTCTCACCACCACCAGTACTATCTTCCTTTAGGGCCAGACAGGAATTACGCCTGAGGTCATAGGGGTGTCATGCTCATCAGGGGTACTGGGACGGAGGACTCCAAGCTAAATTAAGTCACTAGGTATTTTAAGCTCCCAGCCAGAAAGCCAATCACATACTTAATAACAAAGGATGATTAGGATTATATGAGTTAATATATATATATATGTGTGTGTATTATATATATATATATGTGTGTGTGTGTGTGTGTGTGCGTGTGCCTAACAGTCATAAAAGCTATATATGTACTGATTACTCTAATAATTATTAAATTTCAAACCTAGCACAGTGACTGTATTCAGGCTGCTATATAAAAAGTTGTGTCAAGGGAGCCTGAGTGGCTCAGTTGGTTAAGCCACTGCTTTCAGCTCAGGTCATAATCCTGGAGTCCCGGGATCGAGTCCCACATGAGGCCGTCAGCTCCGCCAGGAGTCAGCTCTCCCTCTGACCTTCTCCCCTTTCATGTTCTCTCTCATTCTCTCTCTCTCTCACTCTCACTCTCTCTCTCAAATAAATAAATAATCTTAAAAAAAAAAGTATCGCATGCCTTCAGCTACTTTAGGGGTTTAAGGATCAGGGAAAGTCAGGGTGCTAGGAGGAGGGCCTAGACCATTCAAAGGAGGTTTTTTTCAGGGCCTCCCAATATTGAGGGTGGGATGAAAGAGAAGGGAAGAATTAGGATAGTACCAAAATCTTGAGCCTGAGAAACTGTGAATATACCACTTACAAACAAAGAAAGCTGACCTAGGACAGAGATTTTAAGTTTAGAAGGAGGAGTTTTAAAGGAATGGATAGAAGATTTTTAAACAACATGGAGGGTTTTTTGTTTTGAAATATTTTTGTAGATTTATTGAGCTACAGTTTATCCACCATAACAGTTACCATTTTAAGTGAATAATTTAATTATTTAATAGATTCCCATAGTTGTGCCACCAGCACCACAGTCTAATTTTAGAATATTTTTATCTCCCTTAAAAGATCCTTGTGCCCATCTTTAGTCTTTCCTTGCTCTGGCCCCAGCCAGTTCCAGTGTGTTTTGTTTTGTTTTTAAATAATTATTTAAAGTAGTTTTTTCTTTTGCAGGATGGCATAGTAAATCCAACAATAAGAAAAGATCTGAAAACTGTACCGAAATTCTACTGTTGTCCCATTGAAGGATGCCCTCGAGGCCCTGACAGACCATTTTCTCAATTTTCTCTTGTAAAACAGGTATTTTATTTGTCTTAAGTATACTTCTCTGAAGATGAAAGGCAGGTGGTATAAACCTAACGTGCATTGTAATCGCTTACCAGACATAACTGGAGAACTCTCAAAGCTGCCTGTGAGAATAGCCACCCAAGGGCCTCCCCATTGGGGAAAATGAGAGTGGGGTTTAACAAGAGTGAAGGAGACATGGCTTGTTCTGGAGGAGAAGATATCCAGAAGTGGGTTTGGCAAGAAAGACAAGAAGACCAGTTCAGCAGCAAATGAGAAATGTGTGTTCCGGATCTGTTGAGTGACTCTGTGTACCTCTAAGGCCCGAGGGGCGAAGGCACAAAGGAAAAGATCTCGTAAGGAAGGACAAAGCTGCAGGAAGCTCAGGAAGAGTTCCAGAAGCAGCTGTCTTAGGAGGAAGGAGGGACCCAGTGAGTGGGGAAAGAGGTCACATAGGACTGGCAGAGACTGGCAGCTGAATTACTTCCCCGAGGGTTGGCTGGAGGGGGCCTGAGAAAAACATGGCAGACTTTTTCCTGCCTGCAGCACTCATTTGTAAGCCCTAAATGGGTACCATGAATTGCTTCCAAAACAGACTCACTTTGCACAAAGCAGCAGTGACAGGGAGAAGGGGCATATAATCAACTGCAGTTTGCCTGCTTTTCCATTCTTTTGATGTAGACTGCTCTAGTTGTCGTGCACACTCGTTAATGCAGGTAGGGGATGGTTTTAAATGTTTTGAGCAATGCATGCAGTTTTCCACTTTGGTCCCTTCTGTGTTCTTCCTAGCACTTTATGAAGATGCATGCTGAAAAGAAGCATAAGTGCAGTAAGTGCAGCAATTCCTACGGCACAGAGTGGGACTTGAAAAGGCACGCTGAGGACTGCGGCAAGACCTTCCAGTGCACATGCGGCTGTCCCTATGCCAGCAGAACTGCGTTACAGTCCCACGTCTACCGCACTGGCCATGAGATCCCGGCAGAGCACAGGTAAAAGGGAAGAAACGGTGGCCCAGGAGTCAATCGCGGTGGGAAGAATTTGAAGTGAATCTTCTGGAAAGCTGTTAGTGCAGAGAGAAAGGAGGAATAATGGAGAAAAACATGACTTGGAAGTGAGGAACTTTCAGAAAAGCGAGCAGTACTAGGAGAGGATCCACATCTATCTAACCCACTTGTTCTTTATTTCTTCCCAACTGAAAAGCCCAACTTGAAGCATTTCTCATCAGAGGGATGTTATTAGATTATTGAAGAGTTAACTTTTATTCTGAAACTGTACCTCATCTTAAAGGTCAAATTTATATTTGAAGCAATAGCTTCCTACTTCAGGAACGGTAAGAGCTGCATTATATAATCCATTAGGTTCCTCATACTTACAGAGCTAAGCTGAGTGCTAGAGTACTTAAAGGTATACCCCCGAAAAAGATGTGCTTCCTTCTTCCCTACTTGCATGTTCCTGCACTTCTGCCCACCATATAGAAGGCCCAGTTCTCAGAGAGGCACAGAAGGATGGATCTCTCTTTCTTCCCCTGCTGGAGTCTAACCTCCGCTATGGGTGTGAGGAGGAGCATTCGTAAGTAAGTAATTGAAGAGACCGCAGCAGGGTTGAAGAAAGCTGCAGCCTAAACTCGTTTTTCTCTTTTTACTCTGTCCTTGGTTTCAGGGATCCACCTAGTAAGAAAAGGAAAATGGAAAGCTGCCTGCATAGCCAGAAGTTGTCCAGTAAGACCACTGAGGCCTTGAGCACCCAACCAGCTCCAAGACCAGACACTCAAGAACTGGAAACTTCAGATCTAAAGCTGCTCACTTCTTTTGAAGACTCTTGCAGCTCGAGTGCCGGAAAGCACACTCTTACAACACCTCCAAAATACCCTCAGAAGTTGCTTTTACCCAAGCCCAAAGTGGCTCTGGTGAAACTTCCTGTTATGCAGTTTTCTCCTATGCCTGTCATCATGCCTACAGCTGACTCCTCGGCCCAGCCTGTGGTGTTGGGTGTCGATCATCAGGGTTCTGCCCCGGGCACTGTGCACATATTGCCCTTGTCAATTGGAACCCTGATCCTCGGCCTAGATTCAGAGGCTGGCTGTCTTAAGGAAAGTCTCCCTCTTTCAAAAATTATAAGTCCTGTTGCTGTGGAGCCAATTAGTACAGGTATTCAAGTAAACTTGGGGAAGAGCCTGTCTAATCCTTTACAAGAACTAGGGAACACATGTCAGAAGAACAACATTTCTTCAATCAACATACAGACAGACCTGTCTTATGCCACACAACACTTCATACCTTCCACACAGTGGGCTGAGCCTGATTCCTCTGTATCTTCTTGTTCTCAAACAGATTTGACATTTGGTTCTCAAGTCTCCCTTCCCATTAGTGTTCATACGCAAACGCTGTTGCCCAGTTCTAAGGTGACCTCATCCATAGCTGCTCAGACTGATGCATTTATAGATGCCTGTTACCAGTCAGGTGGGATCTCCAGAGAAACCCAGACCGGTGGAATGCAAAGTCTGACAGATGACCGAGTACAGATGGACCGAGCTGTTATGGGTGGAGACATCTTTGAGAGCGTCCATTCATCATACGATGTTTCTACAGACAGTATTATAAGCAGCAGCTTAGTAGCAGAGACTGTCGCTCATGATTTGTTACCTCAGAACCACCCTAAGACTTTAAATCAAGATCTTGAGAAATCGGCACCAATTATAACCTTCAGCACACAGCACAGCATGCTTCCTTCACAGAACATGACAGATAATCAAACCCAAACTATAGATTTATTAAGTGATTTAGAAAACATCTTATCAAGTAATTTGCCTGGTCAGACACTGGATAATCGTGGTCTTTTGTCTGACACGAGTACCGGACCTGAGTCCCAGCTCCCGTCTGGCCCGACCCAGAATCCCGCAATTGATTTTGATATTGAAGAGTTCTTGTCTGCCTCAAATATCCAGACTCAGACCGAAGAGAGTGAGCTTAACACCATGACCACCGAGCCTGTCTTGGAATCACTGGACATAGAGACCCAAACGGACTTCTTCCTTACAGACACATCTGCTCAGTCCTATAGTTGTAGGGGAAATTCTAACTTCTTAGGCCTTGAAATGTTTGACACACAGACACAGACAGACTTAAACTTCTTTCTAGACAGTAGCCCCCACCTGCCTTTGGGAAGTATTCTGAAACACTCCAGCTTTTCCATGAGTACTGATTCCTCTGACACAGAGACCCAAACTGAAGGAATCTCCGCTGCTAAAAGCATACCTTCTGTAGAGAGCAAAGTTCAGTTGAATAGTACAGAAACACAAACCATGAATTCTGGCTTCGAAACCCTGGGGAGTTTGTTCTTCACTAGCAACGAAACTCAGACAGCAATGGATGACTTTCTTCTGGCCGATTTGGCCTGGAACACAATGGAATCTCAGTTCAGCTCTGTAGAAACCCAGACTTGTGCGGAACTACACACCATCTCCAACTTCTAAAAATGAAGTCCAAGCATGCGATGGCATTGACAGTTTCCTTCTGGGTTTAGAAAATAGAGAGCGGGACAACAGTGTTAACACTATTGAATGTAGTTACTGATGCATTTACTTCAGTTCTTGGAGGGTCTCTGCCTTTTGTACTTGTAAACATGAAATTTGTGTATAAATGTGAGTGTATTATAAAGTGTAAGATGTTAGTCTAAATATATTGTTTGTGTTGCCTACATCTGCCCTGTCACAGTCTTCCCTTCTTGAAAACACAAGTGTACGTCACACCTTTCAAACCCATCTAGCATTAGCTGAAGCCAAGCTTACCAGGTACGAGGGTACAGACTTCTCAGACCATCAGACATTTCAGTGGAAATGTGTCTTAAATTGCACCCAAAATATTTGACAGTGCTTGTTAGAAATTCCTGTTTCCTGATAGTAAATCTAAAGAAATCAGGTGCCACGCATCAGATGTAAGCACCAGCGCGTAGAGGGCGTGGAATTCATGCTGTCTGCAGCTTCATCTGCTTTGACATCTCACTTTTTTCTGACTTCAAGACAGAGGAGAACTACAGCTGTCTTTAGCTTTTCAGACCATCTCCATATAGTCTATGCCATTCTTCCTCTAGGTGAACTCTGAGACCAACCCACATGTACAGTACTTTCCTCACAAGACCTGTTGCTGTACAATTATTGCTTCAAGAAGTAGCAGCAAGCTCTTGGTGTAAATAGCAATCTTTCTAGTCCAAGTAACTGTACATCACCCAGCCGTGGAAACTCCTACTGGAGAGGGCCCTGGGAACATCCCTCCTGTTCCCCCCAGTATGTGAGGGTGGTGCTCCACAGGTACTTCTCAGAGTGTGCCCACAGGCTGGATCTGAGTACAAACCTGAGTGTTTAAAAAAAAAAGGAAAAGAGAAAAAGGACATCCCCTATGCTAAATTTCAGCTTAAGTTGATAGGGCAAGAGTGCAATCAACAGTTACTCTAAAGTGAATCTTCTCATCCACTTCTCATCTTTTGCTTTGGAAAAGGAAAGACATTGGCCTAGCAAGGATGTTATTTGTGCCTTGAGGATAGCAAATACAGAACAGATCCACCTAAAATACGGTATTCTGCATTTTGTTGCTTTGTTTAGACACCAATACAGTCTTCAAAGAAAAGGAGGTGAAGACCAGTTATTTCAGTAATTGAGAACATCCATGTGTTTTAGATGGGAGCATGGTCATATATGCTTTGGAGGTTTAAAAAATCAGTACAGCCTGTACGTTTTCTAAGTTTATAAGAAAAAGTTCCTTCAGTGGCACATACTTACGCTGCTGAAGGCTATATCCTCAAAACCTGAGGAGTGGACTAACCCCAAGTAAATAGATGATGTTACTACTAATTCCTATCCCATAGAAGAATAGTTGGTAGTGAATAAATAACATACTCTGGGGAGATGAACCCAACCTGGTAGCTAAGAGTTTACTTTGGTCACAATGGCCTATGACTATGGGTTTCAAAACAAACATAAAGCCTTAACTTGGAATTTCATTGTTTTAGAATTATCACTGCCTTAATGTTCAAACATTGATTTAAGTTCTCCCAGTGAAGGAGAAGTGCATGTTTATCTATGGCTTTTTTGTAAATACAAA
Source organism: Spilogale gracilis (assembly GCA_004023965.1). NCBI lineage: Eukaryota > Metazoa > Chordata > Mammalia > Carnivora > Mephitidae > Spilogale > Spilogale gracilis. Next base: position 448 of record PITA01027508.1, on the reverse strand, counting down.
TGCAGTGATCTTTGGCTTTAAAAAATTTGTGTCTGTGAAAATGTTTGTTAATCCAGCCAGTAGAGTTACTTACAGAACAATTGAGCATGTCATAGTTCATGTACAAGAACTGTTTTCCCTCCCAAAAACCTTTATCTGAATTGTCCTAAGATTATTCGTAAAAACTGAAATTCAGTGATTAAAGAGAAGTGAGAATTCTACCTTTTTTGTGTGAATTCTTTGACGTACTCATAATGTGACCTATTTTGTTGCCTTGATTTTTCACAAACCCATCATGTTCTGATAGTCACAGGATGGAATGGTTGTGCCTAGTTATTTTCATTACTGTTTTACCTGTATTCACGAAAATACACTAATAATTTTCCTAGTAGAGGAAAATGAAAAGACACTCCATTACTAAACTTTGTATTTTCATGTGAAGTTTTTATTTGATTAAAGTTATACACCT